>WYDI02028330.1:0-175920 GCA_009867235.2 Psittacus erithacus | reverse complement strand
TCAATCCCACTGTCCATGTCACCGACAAAGATGTTGAACAAGACTGGTCCCAGCACTGATCCCTGAGGGACACCACTCGTTACTGGTTGTCACAGGAAGTTTTCAGCTTTGCCAAGGGTATAAACTAGATCTTCTAACTTGTAGGTCTGGACTATAATTGAAGGAGTTTCTTCCTCTTAGCATAGCTGGCCTACCTTCTCTTTCATATTATCCTATCTTCCCCTAATTGCTGGGCAACATCTGATCTCTGTGACTTTTGTACAGCCTCCAAGATCTATTGTGTGTGGTCTAAGGTCTCACTTTTCATTTCTGCTCTTCTAATTCAGCTTCAGCCCCTGGTGATTCCAGGAGTCTCATCCCAAGCCTGGCTGCCAAACCCTGGGAAAAGAGGGTGCACCTTAGAAAGCAGGGTGCGCCTTAGCAGTGTACCTTGCCAAGGCATGGAGATTTCCCTGAACTAGGCACAGGAATGGTCGCAGTGTCCTCCACTAAACCTACCATGGAGGACGGCTATTGCCACCCACATGCTTCCTGCAATTTCTGCTTAAACACAGGGTTCTTTACTTGCTGCTTGTGGTTGGTATGTAAAGCTGCTGCCCCCTCCAAAGTGCCTTTATTTACTGTTCAGCTCAGTGATTTAGACAACATACTAGCCAGTCTCTAAGGTTTTATTTAGGATAAAGTTTACATATAGCATTGCTTTTGTCAACCTTACTATTTTTCTTTTGTCTCTAATCTCATTAATTTTTTCAGGGCTATTGTCTCTTTTTTTTCCCTCTCCTTTAAGGATTTGCAATTGTTCTTTAGGGCTACGGGTGTCATGGACTAAATCCTGCCCTAATTTACAGCTGTGAGATGGATGAAGCTGAACACGTGCATGTGAGGTCACAGTTAATACGATGCTGAAGTTGTTCCCCTGTTTTGAAAAGTCGTAGTCTAGAGGACTGATGCTGGGAGATGTCATTTGGGGTTATATAATTCCTAAGTCTGTAAATCCTGATGTACAGATAGCTTCTGTCTTGCCTTATAACAATTTTATAACAGCTTTTTACACAATACAGTGCTTCCCCCCTCCTGTCTAGTACTAAAGGCTTATCTATATCTGGATTGAGAATTTAATTCACATAATAGTTAACAATTGTAAAAAGGGTCGAAACTGAGATTTAGGTTTGGTTTTGTAAAGGATTTTTACTTTTCAGAATTTGATTTGGCAAAGTTTAAAATCCTATTTTTATTGTTTTATTCCCTTTTATTTATTTTTTTTTTTGGACCAGTTGGAAGCTTTGGTTTAGAGCTTTGCAGTTTACCTGGTGCAATACAGACACAAAAGTAAAATGAAAGTAATTTTGAAATAAAAAAAGACAGCTATGTTGCATTTCAAACATGCTGAAAATTGTTACAGCACTGATGGAACTCTTTGTTTTCCTGATTTTCTTAAGGAAAATCCTGTTGAAATCAGCTGGATTTTGTGATATGCTTTGATTCCAGTAGAACAGGATTCCAGCAGAGATTTTTTCCTGGTGGATGGAGAAGAGCAGGACCAGCAGAGCTCCCCATGCAGAGGGTGTTATTCCAGAAGAAGAGTGCTCCCTCACCCGCAGAGAAGAGCAATCCAATACGCTTTCCGTTTGGGGGCAGGAGGGGGAAGGAGGGAGGAGGGGGGGAGGTGAGGATGCTTCCTTCCCAGCGCACAAGGCTGCCAGCCAAGAATGTAAGTCTAAATTCAAGTCCAGGGAGTGCTGTGCCAGATTCAGGGAGTTTGGAGTCCCTTTGTCCAGAAGCTTGCAATACTTGAGGGAGCTGCCAAATGGGATGTGTGGCATCCATGTAATATATCTGATGCATGAAAACTGGTTCCTACTGAGCTTACTGTGGTGCCTGAGGCAAAAGTACTTCTGATTTCCCACATGATGCAGCCATCACCAGACCACTGCTGTTCTCCTTAAACTCAGCCACAACAGAAGTTCAGGACAACCTCCTGCCTCAGGTCAGGCTGAGGCAGATGGCAGGCACTGGGAGAGGAAAGGTGGTGCTGCCTTTGACCCTGCTCTCCCTCTCTGGAAAGGGAGAACTCAATGCCGTTTGCATTTCTCCCTAGGCTGAACCATTAAGTCTGATGACAGAAATGAACCTTTCCCCCTGGACACGGGCCAAAAGACTATTTTCTTTCCCTTCCCCTCCTGTCTCTTTCATAACCGTCATTTTCACATATCTCTGGAACGTATCACATACTACTGTCATGTGCTGTAGGTGTGCACCCCCTTTTTCCTCAGCTATGTTCTGCTTCCCATCTGCCAGATGGGATCCACTCCTTGTCTGGCTGCTGCTAGTTTGCTACAGGTGACAGGGTGTACCAAAGCCATTGCTTCTGCCTCAAGGGATCTAGGAGAGAGGGAGATCTGCTCTGGAAACCCCATGTAGCAGCCTCTTTGTCAACATGGCCATAGCAATTCCTGTGAAATGAGAGTGCTTGTGTTCCTGTGCTTCATCAGAGAGTTCAGCCAGTTGTGCTTTGTGCAAACCCCTGAAGGGCTCTGAGGCTGAGCAGGTGTCAGCCAGGACACAGCCAGGGTTGTAGAACTCCTATGACAGCCTGTGCTGGACAGAGAGGGAGCTTGTCGTGGTAGGAATTGGTTTTGTGTTTAACAGGGATGCCAATGGAGGACAGTAAGGAGGGAAAATCCCATGATGATGCTTCCCATGTGAGTAGTACCAAAGGTAATTTCCCATTTATGTACTAATGGGGTTCACATCAAATGCCAAGGGGTTGCTGAGGGCTGTTGTGGAGCAGCCCTGATTACAGGACATGACACTGCAGAGCCCTATCCAAGGGCATCAGATCAGCCAATTCCCATGCAGAGGCGAAGCAGAAGCAATGTGGTTTGGTATGGTGTGGGTCTCTTAGGCTTAAATTCCCACTAATCTGTGTCTGAAAGGACCAACTGGGGTGTGTGACAATAGGTTTATAACCCAGGTCCATGCCTGGATCCAGGCCATTGCCAGAGAGACTTAAGGAGATGTGATCCCTCAATCCCTTGTCTTCCTGATGTCAGTCATGATCCTGGCACATGTTCTTCTAGCTTTCTGGGGCTCTTGTCAAGCCGTGCTGCTGCACTAAGAGCAGGAGCTCTGGATCAGAAAATGAGAGCTAAAACTTTTTCCTGAGGCTATCCCAGCCTGGGCAGCTGTGCTGTCTCCTGGGCCACAGCTCAGCTGCTCCAGCTCCACAGGGAGCAGGCCTGCTTGTTCCCTGCAGCGTGTGCCAGGAGGTGGGTTTCAGTTTCAAAATAGAGCGTGGTCTATCCTGCCCTCCCTGGGTTGGGGTCCAGACAGTGTGCCCTTTCCCCAGCATCTCACCAGTGCAGGAGATACTTTATCACTCCTTCATCTTCTCCTCCATTCACATTGGGGCTGCTTTTTCCCCAAGCACAGAGAGCAATCCCCTGCCTTTCTGTCCTGTGCTGGCTGGGAGTGAGGTTTCCTGTGTGAGCCTCCCAGGCAGCGTGACTTATTTCCAACACGCTACAGGCAGGCCTCTATTGGGATTAATGTCCCTGTTAAATATGTATGAATCTGATTGACTTTCTCCTTCCTACTTGTCTAGGTTTGGGGTTACTTTTTTTCTGGATTTTATTCCTTTTTATTCATTTGCGAATGGCTCCTGCTAAACAGGAGTCATGACCATGTCTCATTGAGTTTTGACTTGTTTGAAAAGCTGCCTTCAATCTGCTTGTCTTTAAAGCTTCCTCCCCTCCTCCTCCACTCCATCTCCCTCAGGCTTATTTCTCCCCCACCCCCCCACGGCTCCTCTCTGCAGCTGCTGGACAGCTTTGTGACCACCAGTTAGGATGGCTGTTTGCCACTCTCCCATGATTGCTGCCATGTGCTGTTTTCCTTATGCCTGTTCCCTGTTTTGTTCCCCAGTCAAAGAGGAATTCTCTGTAGAGAGAGAAGCAGGCGCAGTTGTCTCTGGGCTGATGTGGAGGCTCAAACTTAGCTTTTACTCCATGGAAAACTTAACACTTTTCTCTTTTGGTGACCGTGTCCACTTGGCAAGAACAAGCATCTTTCTCAACCCAGCTGTTCACCTCCTCTCTGCCACAGGTTACCAGCCATCAAGCAAACAAAACCTTGGCTGTGGCCATGCAGAGCACAATGGCTTTACCAGAGCAGGCTTTTTGTCCTGCTGGCTCCTGGTGGGAGCAAGGGGTGAATGGTGAGGGGCATCCTTGCATCCATTGATACTATGAGCGTTGGTGCTGGAGCTGCCGCTTTATAAATAGACTCACTATGAATGAGGCAAAATTCCTAGTGATAGTGGTGCCTGTGTATGGGCAGGTGAGCTTGTCCAACCTGCCTGTGCTGGGCCTGAGGATGTGATTTCCAGTGGTACCAAAGGAACTTCAGTACCTGACTCCTGCTAAGGTTTTGCCTTGTAAGCTTTTGGAACGCTATCATTTCCCATCCTCTGCAGCCATTGGGGAATCCTACCAGACAGGCCACACTTGCCGTGATGTGAAGTAACAGCAAGTTTCAGCAGAGAGGTCTCTAAGTGCACACACTGGCCCACAAGCTCAAGTTCCACTTGCTGAAGTAGTGGCTGGGCAGAAACACTGCCTAAGCTTGGGTGAAGCCAAGGGCTTGTAGATTTCCCAGCCTGCCCCTTCTGCACATCCTGCCAGCAGCTTTTGGGGAAGCTGGTGAGCGATCCAATGCCTTTGACATTGTGGTCCTGGGAAAGGGGACATCTATGCCCTGTTGTGCTCACTGGAAATTTCACACTGGGCAGCCCTAATGCAGGAGGGCATGACCTTAAAAAGGAAGCACTTTTCCCCTCCTCTGCCACCAAAATCCGCTCATGTTTTCCTTGGAGCACCTGTGGCACTGCCTCTGTCAGGAAGCCTGCTGTAGCCTGTGAGCTGCTCCAGCCTTTGACCCGGGCATCAGGTTCCTGTTGACTGCCAGCCAGAGCTGCCTGTGAAACAGCGCTGTGAGTCATGGTGAGGTGGCACTGGGAGCTGGGGCACAGGGGAGGCCCCTTTGCCATCTGCCTGGGCACTGGGCAGCCTCCTTGGCTGAGGTGGGTGGTGGCCAGCCCCCCACTATAGAGAGAAGTCCAGCCACTGTGGTGGGGGCTGTATGCCAGTGGTAGGGGTAAAGCCTTGGGGACCCACCCTTGTCTTTGCATGAGCTGGGACACAGCTGTGCTGCTGAGGCAGGAGTAAGTGAGAAAGTGGCTACTTCTCCTTCCTTCTCCACAGCACATTTTATTTTACATTCAAAATGTATTCATTTTATTTTACTTCATCTTATCCTATTAAAAAAAAAATTAATTTTGCTTTGTTATTTTTTATTTTGCTTTGTATTTAATTCCCCGCCTGAGTGCTTTTTAGGCTGAGAGTCCCTCTCTCCTTGCTCTGCACCTCCCTTTCTTGCTGCTTGATGGGAAGGTTGTTCCTTGGGTGCTGGAGCTTGTCCTTGCATGTAGTCCATCATTTGTCTAAGGAGCCGTGGGAGGGCTGTCTCAGTGCTCTGACTGGGTGGCAGTGCCTGTGCCAGGCTGGTCTTCACCATGTGTGACTCAGTTGTCCAGTGCTCCTGCTTCTGCATGCTTGCTGACCTTTTCCTGCCAGCTCTGAGACGGGGCCAGAGGCTGCCCCTCCTGCAGCCCTGTCCCTCTTTAAAGACACAATATGATTCCTTTATCTCCTGACACCAGGCAAGTCTGGGATGCTCAGAAGCGCAGATAACACGACTGCTGTGTGTGCTCGGGGCTGGGTCATCTCCCTGCCCTTGCTTTTATTTCTGGTGGGCACAGAAGGATCCTGCTGCTGTTTCTGCACCATTAGCAAGCTGCAACGTGGCCCTTCCAGGTTCTGGAAGCAAGGTGGATGGGCAAAGCCCTCAGCGAAGTGGCAGCAGTGGCTGGCTGCTGCCCCACTGGGAGCTGCAGGGCTCAGAGGGGCCATGGTGGCCTTGAGTGGATGGATGGGTTCAGGCTGTGGCCCAAAAGCTGGCAGGGAAGCCAGGCCATGGGCAAAAAAAAGAGTTTATAGCCTGGCAAGGGAGTTAGGGGAAACAGGATTCCTCCGAAGCCACAAGGGGATATTTGTGCTGGGACATTTAGTCTAGGTCATGCTTTGGAAAAGTTGGACCCTTGAGGTCCTTTGCAACCCGGTATTCTGTGATTCAGGGTTCTCATTTCTTCATGTCTACCCACCTGGCCCGTGCATGCTTATAAATATCCATTCACTTATGTGCTGAAGCATAAATTCAAAACTACTACTGGCAAAATCACAGAAGAGCAAGCAGAATTTTAGTCACCATTAGCACAGAATACCAGTGATGTTCCCATCCAATAAAACAGTGCATTTTCCTGTCACATTTTACAGTGAGAACATAAAGCCTGGCATCTTCCAATTTGATAAACAGAACATGTTTACAATGACAAAAAAATGTGGGAATTCAGTATTCCCTAGGTCATTGGATTAAAAGCCTGTCTCTCAACTTATTTACGTCTCCACCTATGGCTTTTACTGTGCCTTTTCCCACAAGCATCAGAGCATTCATGTCTTCTCCTTTCCATGGCCAGATGAAATCATCTTGGAGTATGTGAAAGATGCACATAGTGGATTTAAATCTCTGGGATAAAGGGAGAAGCTGAATAAAGATTCTCTCATAAGGTGGCTCTCATCATCAGTGCAAACTTCTTAGTGCAACCCCTAACTGCCACAATTCTGCAGCTGGGTGCTGCTAGGGCTACAGCTTCTGCAGCTTCCTGGTTTCCTGGATCAGCCAAGGATGAAGGCTCTGGGAGCTGGTGCTCCTCTGGCAGGGACTGCTAAGCCCAAGTCAGGCTAGTGGAAGGCCTCTGCAACTTGATGTGTGACTCTGCTCCTCTGGAATTTGGGAAAACACCTTCCTGTTTGATTTTAACAAATCACTTTGGGGCTGGGTCCTGCAACTTGTTAGCATCTGTGGATATTGGCTAAAGCTGGGAGATGCCTAATGTTTTGGAGAATCATTTCCATGATACGTACATGGTACTCAAGTGGGATATTGCGTGTTTAAATACTCAAGTTGCCAGGAAGCAAGGATGTGCAGATACTCTGACTCACAAGAAGAAAAGTTAGTTCTAGTGACTCAAAGCCTTGGATGCTGCTGTTTCCTAGTTAATCACCATGCTTCAGTGTGGGTCTAAAATCCTCCTTTGAAGATCAGAGAAAGTCTGTGGCCTTGAGGATCCTTCCTGCTCTGGTGCAGCTCACTGAGTGGAGATACTAACCTCTTGCTGCCCATCAGTAATTCCTGTATATGCAATTGATTTCTGGGCTGTTACCACAAATGACCTGGCAGGCTCTGAAAGCCTGATGGAGGTGGACTTTGTGCAGGACACTTGGACTTTTTTGGGGTAACCATATAATTTGAGGAATCCCACAAAGGTATATTGCAGGTTTGGCAGCGATCTTGTGATCTGAGGATGTGGGGGATGCATGGGTAGTCATTCCTGGGTAGAGATGGATCTAGTCATGCACTAGAGGTGGGGAACCCTGAGGTTCCTGCAACTGTGCCCTTCTTTTGCAAGAAGACAATAAGAGGTGCCACCCTTTGCCTTGTTGTGGCTCAACACCGGGAATCTGTTCCCATTGGGCAAAAGGTGAAATTTATGTCTTTCATAGCTTTGTGTTTGATTTTATGACCTGTGGTTATTTTGTACCAAATGGTACAAATGCCAAGTATTACGCACTGAGATTCCAGATAGCTCATCTCCTCTGCCCAAAGACCAAAGTGTATGCTGCTGTCAGCACAGGAAAATAGTACGTCCACGAATGGGAGCAAGGAATATTTCTTTTCAGATTTTGTAATAATTTTGCACTTAATTGGCATGTAAGCAACCTAGCAAATCATAATTAAAACCTGAGTTTTCCTCTTCTTTAAACTATGTCTTAAAATGTAACTTGCCTTAAATATCTGAGCCAAAAAGTCCAGCTTCTGAAAGAGATGGAGGATGCCCTCATGTGGCAATATTTTTTCCTTATAATACCTGTTTGTTTTGTTTTTAATCCCCAAATAATGTATTACAATGTGTTACGTCATTGAATCAGGACTGGCATACAGAGCTGGTGCTGTGATACAAAGCTGGGGTACATGCAAAATGTTCAGAAATAATTATATAGGCTCTAACTCTCTTGTTACTTGAGTCCCTGCATGAGTGCTTTTATTCCAAAATAAGAATAGCTCCACACAGGAATTCTCAAATAAACAAAGGTGTGAATTAAAACTTGTCCTGTCCTCTGTTTTGTGGGAGAGTTGCTTTTCATGACCAAAAGCAAGGTTTAAAATTGTTACAAAGAGGACACCTTTATTAGAAACCTGAACAATCAATCTTGAAATCAATTTTAAACTAAACCAGAATAAACTGAAACTGAAATACACATTCACAGAGTTGGCCTGAATAACTCACTTTAAAAATAATATTATTTGTTGAGCTGCTCAAACATCCTCATGTCTATGCAAGGCTTGCAACTGCATGGCTAAACCTCTGGAAACCTGTCTTTGCTGTAAATTTTACATTTTTGACATGTAGAGGTTGGGTTTTAAAACCCTTTCTGACACTGCTCTGATAAATCAGGAAGTTCTAGTCTTGCCTAATACAGCATTGTCTGCTTTTACTGTAGATCACCTTTCTTTTTTCCTTCCCTGATTTTAAACAGTGAATGTGATCTATAGAAACTACTGTGTCTTAGCAGTTTCTCAAGATTTTTTTATAGCATTTTTTTGTGTGATTACAGATGGACTGGTATCTTCCACCCAGAACATCAGAGAAAGAGTAAAGATAAAATGGATGAGGATGATGGGATGCCTGATTTGGGCGTGTGTCATGGTTGCCATCTAGCTTTAAACTGTGTGGAAGTGTTTGAAATCCCAAGGTTTCCCAAGTGACTAGTGCACTGCCTAGTCACTGTTTCCGTTGGCTTACTCTTTAATGGACTGTCAGGAAGATGGTGGCAAGGAAGATGTACTGCACCCTACCATGGAGCAACTACAGCTTGACCTCCCTCCAGAGCATGCTTTCTTTTCTGAGGGACCTGCCAATGTCAAGACTGATCTGTGTGTGGGATGTCTGACCCCTCTGTGTCAGCTTGTCACCACTGTCACTGGGGGATTACCTATGCCACAGGGTCCCCAAGGTTCATCTTCTCCCTCACAGAGCTTTGCAAAGCTGTGTGGGCTCACAGGGTGGTCAAGTCAGCTGAAGAGCAGTTGGTTTCTCCTCTTTTTCTCTAGCCCATGCTCCCTGCTAATACAGGCAGCTTCCTCCTGTGCTAAGGATAGTTTCCATGGGGTCAGGGAATATAAGAAGCAGAGAAATGGGAAACTCAGTATCAGCCAGGATCCTCTTGACTCTGCTAGGGGGGCCTGCATATGTGTGAGAGCTGTGGGTGGTCTGAATTTTGGGTGCTTGATCTGGAAGCTTTTGATATCAGTGTGGATATCCAAGTTGCTTTGAGAACACTTCAGGCTGAATGAGAAGTGAATTCCTTAAATCTCTCCCCTAGGGTCTCATTGACTTCAGTGGCAGCAAAATCCTTCAGAGACAACTCTGCAATCTTCATTCATCGCATCCTTGGCAGCACTCTGCTGTCGAGTTCTCTTTGAAAGGTTTTTGCGCTGTAATCTGCTGGCTGGTTATTTAACTGGTGCTGTTTACAGACCTCCGCTAGTCGTTGCATGTCTTGCAATTTTTAAGGGTTTTTTTTCAGCTCCTTTGTGAAGTGTAAGGAAATGAGTGATTAGCGAGATTCTTGCTAGTATTTTAGAACCCTTAGTAAATATTAAATAAAGGGCAATCACACTGTTGTTTTCATGGGAAATGTGAAAGGAAGTAAGACTGCTAGGTTAGACACAATCCTGCTCCTAAAGTCACAATACGTGCACACTGATTCTTGCAGTTTGGTGCAAAAACTCCTGTGTAAGAATGTGTGCTTGTGACAAGCCAAGTAATTTGGCGCTACAAGCATCCCACCAACTTTGTCTTCAACTGATAATAAGCATGGGCCTGGACACGTCCAACTGATTTGTTTGCCTGCAGAAACCATCTTGCACTATTTACAGTCAACAGCAGCAATGTTCTTTAAATGTTGGCTTTGATGCAGTAAACGTAAGTGCCACTTCTGCTTTGCTGCTTCTTGCTGTGTGCTAGGGTGATTGTAGCTGTGCTCCACTTTCTGTTACCTGTCCAGAGACACCCTCCATCTAGAAAAAAGGGAGTGGGGCAGCTTCGTTGCAGAACTTGAGTCAGTCTTCCAGCAATTAGTCCATCCCTGTGCCTTGCTGCCGTTTGCAGAGCTTCAGTACCTGAGCAAGTGTGTTTCCAGCTGGCTGGGGTGCTCCCAAGCAGTGCTTATGTCCCTGCAGCAACTGCATGGAGGACAAGAACAGTGTGGTTGGAGCAGAGACGTTTGCTGACGTAGATGACTAGATGAACTGGTTGACTGGTTAAATATTGGTGGCAAAAGAACTTGCAGAGCTGCTTTGAAGAAGTGGGTGGGTCTTGGTCACTGGGTTTTGTGTTGTCTCAAGCCTGATTTCTACTTTCTGGACACCCTTTGCTTTCTGCAGGAAAGGGATTGAGTTGTGACAGGCTGTCAGAAGTGGACAGAGACATGCGTTGTATGAACAAAGCTTGCCTGTTCTCTGCCCAGCCTGAAAACGTAGCGTAAGGCATAGGAAGCCCAGTCATGGTCCTGTTGCTCATCTCTCATCTGCAGATGGGTGTTCATGGCACCCCAGGACATACTGCCCTGGAGACATTACTGTGAGACTCACAGTAGCATGACCTGGGGGGCTCATCTGATGGTTTTCAGATGAAGAGCACTTAAGGCCATGGATGTGAGCGTTTTCTCTAAGCCCCCTTTTCCTGGGCACTTCAGCAATTTTTAACACTTTCTGTTCATATACATCTAAAAGGGATATCGTAGGGGTACACAGCTGCTGTTGCTCCCTTCCAGCAAGGCTGGGGTGCAGGGCAGGTAGCCCCCTTCTCTCTGAGGGGCTTCACCCATGTGTGCTCCTTGTGTTTTGGGGGGTCCAGGCTATTTGCAGAGGTGGCATGTTGACTATTTTTGCTTCTCGCCATGCATCAGTGAAGCCTGGCAGCTTTCCTACTGATGTAAGGTGGAGGCAGAAGGGAAGAAATAGCTCCATGAAGGAGATGGGCCACCATGCTCACCTTCCTCCTAGCCCATCTGCCCCTGCTTGTCAAAGGCGATGTCTGCATGGCTGCCCAAGGTTTTGATGTATGTAGGCAGCAGATACCAGTGAGGTTTAATCCAGCTGGCTCGGGTCCCAGTAGGCAGGGATTGCTGCCCCAATCTAATCACCTTAGTGAGTACCACATGAGCCTGTTGCAGAGCAAGGCAGAGGTTTTGTTCTGCACTGATCCTGGCTGGCAACTCCCTTGTGAGGGATGGGCTGCATTGCAGATGGTCCTCCAGGCTGCACCCTGGAGGTGGAGTCAAGGTCCTGATCTTTGAGGGGCTTCATCCTCAGCTTGCAGGAGGAAGAGCCATGGGAAATCCCAAGGACCCTGAAGCATGTGGCTACGTCTGCTTCTCTTCCAGAAGCTCCTGTAACAACAGGAATATCATACAAGGAGGCAACTTAGGCAGGATTGTGGGCTTTTACAGTACATGGCCCTCCACCTCCCACCTTCCAAAGTAACAGATTCTTTCTAAATGACATCAAAATCAGGTGAGAAGCAGGGAAGGAGTGTTTACGGGAGAGGCAGGTCTGCTGTGCTAGGACCTCATGTGAGAAATTGGACTAGTACTGTCTACTAAAGTTAGACCATGAATTTGGAAGGGACTAGTTGAGGAAGCTCCTTATCACAGCTGGATTGACTTTTTGGTGTTTTTAACCTGACAAACTCAATTCATGCCAAGAAGCAGCCTCTGTGTCTGCGGCAGGGAGAAGAGACCATGAAGCCCTGTGACACCTTTTCAGGACACCTCAGCATGAGCCTGATGGATCAGAGGGATGCCTACACAGTGTGAAGAAGATTGCTGTTGAAAACTGTAACCCCAAGACCCAAGAGCCTTGCTCTTTCTGAGGAGTTTGATGAGAGGGAGGGAAGAAGTGAGTTCATTTAGAGTTATCCACTTACAGTCTTCAGCCCTAGCAACTCTCAGAGTGTTTTCCAGGGGATGCTGTTATTCTTACCCTGGCTTAACCCATGGGGAAACTGAGGCATGCAACAGTAAGGCTACTGATCCATGGTTGGTGCAAGGCCCAGAAAGGATTTGCTCTCTTGGATTCCAGCCAGATGCTTGCTACATATTAAGTTATAAGTGATATACATAAAAATAGGTGTTCTGCTCTCTGTATTTAGAAATCCCCATTTCCAGCGGGAAGCAGGTAGAGGTGGAATCGGTAAGCTCTGCTGCTGCCTTTCCTTACTAGCCTCCCTGTCAGTTCCCTTTCACCATTTTACATGTGGTCACTTAACACCAGCAGCTGCTTTGGGACATCTTTCTCTGTCACATCCTTCTTTTTATTTCAGTGCCCAAAAGCTTCAGTGCTCTACAAAACCCCCTCAAAGCATTAAACCCCGCCCACCCCAGTAGCTGAGTTTCCACATAGGTTCGGTTCTAAACATGTCACTTTAACGAGGTCTAAACTAAGCAGCACTTGATGAGCAAAACATTACTATCTTTTAGCCACATTTGTTTTCCTGGTCTCCCAGGGCATTGTAGTCACCTAGGGAGAACTGTGTGTTCTACTTCACTGCTGTAAAGCTATTATGGGTATGAAAAGTTCCCATTAATCTGCTCCACACATGGATGTTTCTGGATAAAGTTCAGTAGCCAGATCCCTCTTTCTTTGTCTGCATCAAACGAAGCAGAAAAATGCCTCCAATTTAAAGGCACCAAATGAATAACCAAATAGATGAGATTAATTTTTGTTTAATCCACGTGGGCAGCGAAGCCAATGGCCAGTGTTTATATGTGGACTTCTCCCAGGAGTTCATTACCAGCCAAGTCTGTAATAAGTTAATGCAGAGATTCCATGGAAAGAGGGGGTTAATTATATGCAGAGGATGTTGGCCAATGTACAGCTTTGAACAACAAAAATAGCCCAAAGTCTTGTGTTTTGGATGTGGAATCAATTAACGAGGTCCACAACATGTACCAGGATTTGTTAAGATAGTTGTTGTACTATAAGGATGCTTTTTCTTTTATCTTCTTTTTTTTCTTTCTTTTCTAAAAAGCTAAGAAAATAAGTGGATAATGGAAGGCGAGGGACAGAAAGACATGAGACTGGTAATGAAACACTGGACTTTGGCCTGGGGCCAAGGCAAGCTTTTCAATGGATCTGAAGCCTGGATGACAGCAGGGTTTGAGGCGGTTTTCACTAACTGTCCAAAAGGTTATACCGTAATAGGCAGAGAGAAGAGGTTGCTTTTAGTTAACCAACTCCCTTCTCTCTGCTGGCAGGACCGCTATGATGCTAATACACCACAGTGATTAGACTGACGGATATCAGCATGTGGTGTGGCGTGCTGCAGATTCAACTCCGAAGCTGGAACATAAAGAATTCTGCTCGATGCTGGTTGGCACAAACCTGACTTTTTCCCCCTTTCCACATCTGGTCCTAATATAAAATGTGTCTTTCTGCTTTTTTTTCTTTTTTCCCCTTGCCACATGTTTAGAAATGGCTTCTTTAAGAAAATAGAGTGCTTCCCCCCCTTCCCCTATATTTCTAGGTTTTAGAATTAATTTTATGTATGTGTGGTAGTTTAATAGTGCAGCTTGAGCCCAGCACTGTGCCTTTGCAAAGAGATGCTGTTTCACGAAAAAAGACAGAGAAAGACAAGATTTCTTTTACTTCCCTTCAGTGTTCAGAGCTGTGAAACACACTTTTGGCTGTTAGAACTTTTCAAGAAGCCCCTTAAACAGGTAGAATACAAATTTAAAAGAAAAAGGTCTGACCCATTTTCCTCTCATTTCACTTTGGCACAAGCTCTGGGCATACTCCAAGCATTTTCTAAGTCCCTCAGCTCTACTGCTTTTCTCCTTCCACCAACTTGATCCCTAAAGCCATTAGTTTGCTCCTAGACATGATCTACTTGCTCGTTGTGTTGTTTCTTGATTTCGTTTTTGTTTTGCACACAGAAATCTGCAGGCCAAAACAAGCAGTACTTCAGAAACATGTTGCAAGACAGCCCAGTTTTGAGCCAAGTGTCCCTGGTAACTTCTCAGCACCTTTACTAAAGCAGCGGAGGCTGGAGCTACTGAGTCTCCATAGAAATCACAGTAGTTAAGGTTTGTTTAACTAATGAGTGGTCATTCTGAGTAACTCTGTGAGCTGTAATTTCTGGTGTTTCCACCAGGTTCTGTGTTCAGCTCCTCATGGAGACTGTGGGCTGCCAGATGTTGTAGCACATAGACTCCTGGACACTGTCTGGCACGGTCTGGAGATGTCAGAGGAGCCACCTAGTGCACTGGGACATGGGTTGAAGCAGATTGCCCTGCAGTCATCTGCTCTGGCTGAGGGGTCAGCCCCATCACTGGCCATTGTCCCGAAGGCACCTGGGGCAGGGTATCCACAGAGCAGGCCGGGACAAGGGCAGGATGGACACCCATGGGGTTTTCAACAGTGTGAGGAAGCTGACTGTACAAGGGACCTGGAGAAATAGACTCGGTCAGCAGTGGTGATTCTGGGACCACTCTGACCTCTCACTTGGCTGCCTGGCTGCTTGGAGTTAAAGTGTTACCAGCGAAGGTGGCTGCAGGCTTTACACTGCAGACCTGGTATGCCTGCTGCGTCCCAGGGGCCCCTGGGGACAAGGTCAGAGATGCAGGAGGGGAAGGTTATTTCTGTGGCAGCTGTTTAGGTAAACGGGAAGAAGGAGGCATGGGAGGTCAGGCAGGAGGAGGATCTGATAGCCAGCTGAAGTGCCCGGCCTTGGGCCATCAGGTTGATGAGGAGACACAGAAGCTGTGGGGCTTGTTAGTCAAGGTCCCAGCCTGCCAAAGGAGCCGACAGTAATAAGTATGGTTTCTTAGACATTGTTTGGGAATGGGCAATACCTTCATTTTGCCTGTAATTCCAGGGATGCCTTCAGGCACTGTGTTACAGGTGCACTAACAATGAACACTGGCATGCAACTCCCCCATGCCCCCCAGTACCCACCAGGTGTTAGAGCAGGAGCAGGCTACATCTGCTCTCTGGCTTGCCAAAAGCTGGAATGGAAAAGCTATATCCCAAGTGCCAGAGCACCACTTAACTCCCTCCCTCGTTTACATCCTGCAACTGGTTCAGCTAGGGTCATAACCAAGTGAAATGGGAACGTCCAGCCCCATTCATGCCATAAGTGTAAGAAAACAGCAGTTTTCATTTTCTGAACGATCTGGGGAGTGTCATAAGAGTGGGAGTCTTGACTGGATCTGTTGGTTTTAGGTCTTCCTTGTTTAGGAGTGATATAGGATGGGGAGACCTGCTGCTGACGCAGCTGAGTAGTGCCGTGTCCCATGCCTTGAACTCAACTGAAACTCTTTGCAGAGCAAGAAAGGATGATGGCAGCCTAATTCCTTTGTAACCAATCTGAGCAAGGAAGTGTAATTATGATAGTTATCACTGGGGGATGTTTCAAAGGGAATTAATGCTTAGATACTCTGACTAAGCACTTAATTTTTTCCGTCAAATTACTTCCAGCCCAGCATTTAGCTCTATGCACATAATAGCTCTGTTGGCTTCAATGAGGTCCTCCAGCTAAGGTCAGCTGAGTACCTGCCCCATGAAAGCAGGCCACAGAGCAGATGTGAGGTGCCGTGGTATCACCTCATTTACTCCTTCCCCCTTCTGCTGCAGATCCCCACCTCACTGGCTACTTCTCAGCATTTTGCCTTGTGTAGTTTTAAATGAACCAAGCTCCATCTGATTTTACCCTTGAACCACTGGATCATTTCCCTGCTAAAAGTCAGATTTTTGTTCACACTCAAATAAAAATATATATCAATATTTTATAATTTCTGCAGTGAATCCCCAGGCACAAATTATGTTGTAATAATAAACTGGCTAACTTGTTTTAATAGTTCCTGGCTTTTGGCTTTATGTAACACTGCAGGTGTGATTCTAGTAGCAATACTGTAGGTGTGAATTTTGATGTTAACGTAATAGGCTGCACTTTATTGTGCTTTATTGCTTAATTGGCTTCTTCCACAAGGATTCTGCAGTTGTTACTGGGAAATAATGCCAAGCTTTTCCATTACAAGAGTGATACTCTTTTTTTCTTTTAAACTAAGGTCAGTCTGATTTCATTGCATGACCAAGTCTGGGAAATGAAGGGAAGATGTCATTAAATGAATTAAGAAAGTGCTTACTATGTCCTTAATAAAAAGCAGAGCAGGCTAAAAGATGCTCCTTGTTACGCGTAGATACTTGCAGCCCCGAAGAGCCCTTTGGGAAAACAGCTGGCTGATCTTTCTGGCAAAGAAAACCCTCTCCCATGTTCAGGGGATTCCCAGGTGATGGGCAATAAATCTGGGTGCTCACATGCTCTGTGATCTCCTCTTCCCCCTCTGTCCTTCTCACCACTTTACTTCCAGAAGATGGAAGAAGATCAAAATCATCTTCACAGCAACACGCAGGTCTCGATCCCCTTGCCAGCATTCCCATCCAGGAGCGCAACCCTGCGTGGGGCACCTGCACCCCCAGCCGCGTTGACCTACCTGAAGCAGTGGGGATGCGGGCAGATCTTCAGAGCCTGTGCAGGTCCTACCACTGTGCCTGGGAATCAAAGGGGCAGGGAGAAGCCCCAGGGGTTGCCTGGGCACCCCGCAGTCACCGCTGCCACTTGGCACCTAAGACACCTCTGGTGTGTGCAGCCACACCGTGGTGTGGGAACCAAGTGTATTTTTCAGCGGTAGGAAATAATGAAAGCTGCTACTCCTGTGAGTCCCTCAGATTCCCACCACGGACTCTTGCTAAATGATTTGCACCTCTGCTTCCCTGTGCTCCCCAGCAGTGTGCTTACTCATGCTCGCTAGAGTTCATTTTTGGCCTCTCTTCATTTAAGCCTGTGTGTGTTTGGAGCTGCAGGCTTACTAGAAGGATCTGTATTTGCGTTCAGCTGGGTGAAATGCCTGGCATCTTGTCTGCAGCAATAGTAGGAAACTATAGATTTTCCCTTCTGCTTGTAATGGTGTTTTCTGAAACTACTAATGAAAAGCAGGGCTGGGCAAAAGCTGCAAAATATGGGTGCAGATCTAGGTTTTGAAGGTGCAGGGTTTTGCTTGGTTCCACCAGAATGGTGAGAGGGGAATGTGTGCTGAATGCTAACTTGCCATACCAGGGATCAAACTGAAAATCTGCATAGCTGAAAGCCCAATGGATGCACCATTAACGGCTGGGTTAAATAGATATTAGCCATGCCATGGATTGTCCTTTTCTATGGCTGAGGAACAAAAAGTGTAGCACTGGTGTCTTCTTTTTTCCAGGTCCTATCTGGAAAAAACCCACAGAGGATGAGCATATTTGAGCTGTGTTTGTACTGTCTGCCCAGGCAGAGAGGACTTGCCTCAAACAGAAAGGTCTCAGTAGGGTTTGTGCTGAAGTGGGTTCTCACCATCTGGGATCTACCCAAGAGCTACACTGTGCTCTGTTAGAGACAGGAAAACTTCATAAAGAGAAGACTTTGACTGAGGAGTGTGCTGTGCATTGCAACACTTTTCATCATGATTCATGTACCTCCAGCGTTACTGCAAATCTGGGCTAAGTGGGAAATGATTCTCCCTCTTATCTTTGAGGAAATGCAATGTGCTCCAACCCTGCTGACTTTGAAGCCCTGATTTGGTCCATGTAAATTGTCAGGATTATTGGAAAAGCTCAATGGTATAATCTACCCAATTAATTTTGGGAAGCATTCAGTACTTTTTCTTTTCACCTTATGCAGCTCTGTAGAAACCCTTCGAGTTCTGCAGGTACATACCAAGTTATGAAGGAGCTGGGGGCACTTAGAGAGCATGATTAATAACTGTCAAATTACAGGGAATACTTTTAAATCCCTTAAATCTCTTAAATCTCCCCCCTCCCCTACTTTGTCTTAGGAACTAGCGCATGAGCCTTTAGCTAGGCTGTCTTTCTCTGTTGCAGTTACTTCATTTGTGATGGAAGAGGATCTGAAGCCACTGTTGAGGTGTTCAAAAACTTTAGGACGAAGTCCTGATATGGAAAAAAAGGGAGAATGTGTGAGCTGCAGTACAGAGGATCACAGGAGGGAGTAGCTGATATGTGCGTGCCTGTGCCAGAGTCCTCAAACTCTTTCATCATGGGAACCACAATTTGACTGCCAGATAAACCACCTCCTTTTGTATTCACAATTGCAAAATATCTCTGCTGCAGCTCTAGAAATTGCTCAGAGATAAAAGAAATAGAAAATCTTTTCTTGTATCCTTAGCATAACAGGTGCTTTAAAAAAACCCCAACAAGTCAAACAAATTAATTGTGCATTTTCATTTTGGCCCTTTGCTTTATCTCCATTCCGTATCTGAAGTGTTTTCTTTACCAAAGAGACGAGCAGAGGCAGTCAACTCTTTGAAGACCCCTTAAAGTGGTTTTAGGCTTATAGTTTTTAAGGTGGTTTTCTTGTATACACTTCAGTATTAGGTTTTAGTTTAGGTTTTATGGAGTAACTGTATTTATTTTGCTGCCATGCTGTCATTTGCAGAAAAATTTACAAAGCTTATTTCTCATTCCTGTTTGCCATGGAGGCCTCAGTCTCAGAGTAAATTACAGGAGAAACCCAGAAACAGTTAATCAAATGCTAAGCAGAATGAATGAGGCTTGTATGGTGCCCTGAAGGCCATTAGACTCAAGGTCTGAGTGGCTGCCAAGGGGAGTGAGCTCCAGGGCGGGACCATTCATCTTCGAAATCCTGGTTGCAGGATGTGGAAGGGTCGAACCTGGGAGCTGGCTGCAGGTGTCTCCCAGCTGAGCTCAGCTGCCATGGCTGGATGTGGGGAAGGACATCATCCCTTCTCATACTCTTGGTCCAGAGTGCTTCGTAAGTGGATGGGGAGAGCATATCCCACCCTATGGGAGGGTGACAGGGACTTGGCTATCCCTCCATCCAGCTGGCTGCTTCCTTTACGAGCTGTGAGTGAGCAGGTACCTCTAAAATCCTGAAGACAGTTGCTGTGAGTTAGGGTTGATGAAAGGGCCCATGGTCCACAGCTAAAGTGAAAGTGTGGAAGTGGCACAGAATCAAGAGGTGCAGCAGAGCGACCGTAGTCAGCTATGCATCATCCTCTGAGTCGCTCTCCATCCCACCCACGTCCTTCTCTCCCCATCAGAGTGACTCTGCGGAGGGGCTGCTGGTTTATCTTCCACTTCATTCCTGTCTCTTTCCAACTTGGAGGTGGAAGTGAAACCACAGGATATGGATGCAAGATGGAAACAGAGTGTGGAGTGTTGTGATAGCCATTCAAAGTGTCTTCCAGTGCCTCTTTCTATGTTGCAGAAGAATTTTGACTAAATAATGAAGTAAAAACTATGATGTGCAAAGCCTAAGACGTACACAGGTACCCATGCACCATTATTCATGAATGTTAAGCAGCATGTTAAGCCTTACTATAGATCAGACTGTATCTGTGGGGCAGTCTTGGTATTTTATTCCTCATTCGTGCAATTCATAATTGCAAGAATCCTTTATGCCAGCGTAAACACTGATCTCACTCCATGTTGGAATTACAAAGTATATAAAATGAGGAGAGCTGGAATAACAAGAATGTGTATTTTCCGAAAAAGTAGAAGGTTTCTGGAGGAGGAGTTTTCCCAAAGGGAGCTAAGTTTACAGATCTAACTCATTCAGGTCTTTTTGCCTCTGAAGCTGACACACACATGCACAAACACACATGGTCCAGTATCTATTTCGTTGACGCATTCTTCCCATCTCGGTGTGTAAAGGTCTTGAAAGCAATAGCTACTGGCAGTACCCCAATTCAACATATCTAATAGGTCCTTTCCAGCTACAAAATCACTAAGGACACATGCCCAAATGAAACCAAGGCTTAAACTACCTTGCTGTCAGAAGCAATGAAACAAGCTCTGTGCCCTTGTGGGCTTGATTTGTGGGTTCTTTGTTTCTTTTAGTCTTGGCTTGCTGACTGCATCTGAAGAATTGTGCTGCTGGAGTGACTTTGCTAGTGTAGCTCCTGCAAGTAACTCCAACGGACCGCAGGACTTTTCACAATCTAATAATAGACTGCAATGGGTTTTCATTATTTTCCAACTTTTATGAATTAATAGGCTGCAGGCGAAGGAAAAAAGGGTAGATTTGATTCTTTGCAAACCAGCTCTGACACAGCTCAGATTCAAGAAAGCATGCCCTATCTGTATACTTAAAGTAGATAATTTGGATCAGCATCACATAGCCTAGATCTACTGACTTAAATGTAGCATTTCCAGTTTACATCATCTCAGTGTTTGAACCTGATGTTACATGTGCAGACATGTAATCAGAGGAGTGACACTGCCTCCCTTCAGCCCAACATTTGACCTTCTCTGTGTTTGTGTGTTTGCATGCGTTTGTGAGTCTAGAGATATGAAAGTACGTATATGAACACAAAATATCTATGCTTTACCATGTTTTCCTGTCTGCTTCAGTGGGAAATCTTAGCTACAGTAGCTATCATCAGATTCAGCTTTCTGATGCAAACCACTGTTGGAGGAAACAAATGCCTTGAAAGTGGTCCCTGTGGTTTGTACCTGGTAAGGACATCCTGTTAGCTTGGAGATGCTAACAGGAGCAGAGTTCCTTACTGGCTGACATGCATTTTCCAGGCCTAACTTTCTGTTCAGAATCTTTTTCTTTTTCCACATTGGCATCTCTCCTAGCAACTACCATGCTGCTTATTCATACTTCTTAGCCTAAAGGAACTCTGATCAGGCTTTATCTTAGTGGTCTGTACTCCTGTGGTCACCAAAACAGTTCAGGCTTACTCTTTTAAACAAAATTAAATATCATTAGGTTATCTCGGAGTTTGACTCAGACACTGTATTTCACTAATAATCATCATTTTGTAGAGCTTGTGTTTTAAAGAATTGTTATTTAATGCTTACTGGCAGGTTTTGAATCTTACATCCCTGTACGACTGATTTCCTGTACATGCCTAATTACTGATGACACAGTAAGATATAAGCTAAAGAGCTATCTTGCAACTGCAACAAAAAGCTTTAAGCCAAGTTCCCTTTAGCTTGCACAGAAGGAGGCTTCATTTTATTTCTTCACTAAGGTCACCACGGAAGGATCCTCCTCCATGAACTTGCAGCAATATAAGGAGTGTGTACAAAACAAGTCCAGCCATCAAACAGTGCAACAACCAAAATGTCTCTGCATTTGTAAACATGCTTCACATCTGCTCATCTTTGCAGTAAGCATGAAACATAAAACTTGGGATATCTGTCTTATTCCTTTGAATGGATGCTAATTCAGTCTGCGTCTTGATGAGATGGAGGCTGCAGCTATAGCTGCAGTTGGCTTGAGAAAGGGTTTTAAGAAAAAAAACCCACCCTGAAAAATTAAAGATATTTATATATATATCTGTAAAAGATCAGTTGCCTGATCTGATTTGCAGTGTGGCCCTATCAATAGTTGTTGGAGCAACTGCCTAAGCATTGCAGTCACTGTTGGCCCCTCCTGAGGATCAAACAACAATTTTTGATCCAAGGATGTTCACTGATGATGGGAACATGGATGGAGGGAGAGAAGTTTCTGCTTCATTGAAATGTGTGGTTTTTATTCCAGTGTATGTGTGAAAATGGCTAGGGAGCCTTTATTGGGATGCATGTTGAAGTTTTGTGTGTAGCCACCACAACTTCAGCAGGTGTACTTTTCCAAATACCTGGTAAGAAACCTTGCAGTAAGAACGGGACTGTAGTAGTTCATATGGACACAGAGTGGCATGGCCTACCCCCAAGTTAGAAAGATAATATACTTAGTAAAAAGCAGTTATGTACCAGTATAGGTACCTGCACAGCAGGGATAGCACACTTAGAGACCACATAAATTAAAAAAATATATATAGTAGCATCCATCTGTATTTGGTACATAATTATAACATGTGGGGAACATATGGAGAGCAGGTCTGAGACATGTGCTTTAAAGTGAGTGGCATGAGATGACCTTCATTCGTGGTCAGGCACTAAGTAAGGCTGTTTTATATGCTAGTGTAAAACTGTAGGCACTACTCTACTAGATAATGCATGTTCTGGTCCCAGCTGCTGGAAGAAACTTTCGCCCACAGTTGCTTATCACTGTCTCTTCTCTCAGGTTAGATCTCTAAGATTTACTGGCAGAGCTGCTGATCTGATTTACCTTGTGCACTTCACTCAAAATGCATACCTGTGGATCTGATTATGAAGGACATCTGTCTGTAGCCTTTGTAGGCTTGAGGCAAACCATATCAAGAACAAAAAGAATGAGCTGACAAAGGCTGATCTGTACTTTTATGAGTTCGGGGATTTGAAATGAGGAGAATGGGGTCTTACAGTTTTACAAGCTTCTGCACTACTGGAATTGATAAATACAACACCACTAATCAAGCCATTGTTGGACTACTTTCACACACTGGTTAGTACAACTATTTTCTCTCTCCCATCATGCCAATTTCTACTCAGATATGCCAGTCGGGCACACTTGTTTCCATGGCAAATGCTCTTCTTTGTGTAAAGAACTTACACCATTTTTGATGCAGAGACAATAAATCTGTCACTAGTTCAACATTAAAGCACAGTTTCAGGAGTGCTGCAGCCTCCTGGACAAACTTCACAATGTAGATATTAAATACTGTGTAGTGAGAACTCTGTGAGGAGAAAGGGTAAAGTAGGGCACATCCTAGCACATAAGGTGATGTCTGCTCCTCAAGGATGTAGACATTCTGTCTTTGGCAAAACTTTGCTTTATACGTGCTCTGTGGCTTGTATCACTTGGCCACATCCCAACCCTAACTCTAGTGTGGCCACATTTCAGCAGTGTGGTGTGTGCAAGTGTCATGAATTATTATTTATATGACAGCAGTACCTGAGGGCTTAAGCTAGGGCTGTAACCCATTGTGTTAGGCACAGGTCAAATACATGGCGAGTGGTAGTCTCATTCTGAACATCTCCTGGCCTAAATTGACTGTCAAAAATGCAAGAGGGGAAAGAGAATCAGCTGAAAAAAATTCACCTAGGGTTGCACAGCATGGAAGGCAGCAGAGGTTCCTGCTAATGGGTGGTGGCTGTTTTTGTGCTTCCCAGCAGTGAGTGTGGTGTCACTTGATGCTGCAGAAGGTAACTTTCGGGTCACATCTACGCACAGGGCTTTTGCAGGGCAGCTCTGGCAGCTTTTCCCACTGTGACATTTAAGAGCGTATCTCATCCTGTATAACTGCTGTGTCCTACTGCCAGAGGCACTGTTCTAATGCCTGAGTCAGTGAAAGCCAGGTACTGGTGCCTAGGTAGTGTTTTTCTAGGGCAAAATCCAGCCTTCACATTTCAAACTGCTTGTATACAGCAGATCATTAGTATTGCTGGAGGTGGGCCTTAAGCAGCTGAACTCCTAATGCCCACTAGACTCCACCATATGCTTTAGACTAAAAGGCATTGTGCAGAGGATGTGTAATGTTGTTAATACAGCTAGTTTTCCAAGGGAGCTGTGTGCTAGAGATTATTTTACTTCTTTTCTTCCTAACTCACAAAAATATTCTATGTTCTCCAGAGTACAACCAACTTCATCTATGCTACTAATGCTTATTTCTATTTACCTCTTTAATAGGAGTGAGGAAGCAGTGACTGGTCACCCTGCTGCAATGTCAAGATCCTTCCTGAACCTTTTGAGTGACTAGGCTGGTAGGAAATGATGGCAGAGTGCTGATGAGATTAGCACCTCTTGATCTTTGTAGTGTAAAAGAAACCCCAGGACTAACTCATTCTTCAAGCTTTTCAGTGACTAATAGGTGTTTTATCATCCTTTCAATTAGAAAGCATTTATCAGCAATCTTTGCTAGCTCACTGCATGAATTGACCTGTCATTCAAAGTCTCAGCCCTTGGAACTGGTAATTAAGTTTAGCAATCTGCCTGAGCAGCCCTGATTGAGATACGTGGTATGCTTCCATGTGAGTAGGCAGACACTCTGGGTTTCCCTTCCCAACAAAAGGAAAGAGCTTTGAGAAAAGTGAATGAAGGGTCCCAGCAAATGCCTGCTTATGTCAGGTACCTGCAACCATCAAGGCCTTGCAAGCAGAGTGTGATGAGTGTCATGGGGGTGTGCTGCATGTCATGGGGGTGTGCTGCAGAGGGGTGACACTGGGACTGACCTGACTGCCTGTGGCCCCTGGAGTTACTTTGAGTTGGTTGATAATCTGGGACCACACAGAGCACTCTATGGCCAAGTACCTGCTTCATTTCAAAACTTTCCAAGTTGCTTGCTTTTGGGGCTGTAAAGGAGAACCACGCTTCATTCTTCATATTCAGAAAGGTCAGTCTTGAGGTTTAAGCACAGATATGTGACTCTGAAGTTCAGGTACCTCTTTGTGTTGAGCAAGTAAAGCAATTGCAGTGAAGCGTTATGTGTGATGAAATCTGGAGATCAGGTACACTGACAGAGGTCCTGTGTCTTCTCTGGTACAGTTCTTGTCAATGCCAGCAGAGGACATATTTTATTGACAATGTAAATAACAAAAAAAATGTAAGCCAGTCTCCTGCTAAAGGAAGTTATTTAAGGAGTTGGACCCTACAGAAAAGTGGCAGAATGCTAGTGGTAAGCCATGATTTGCTGTGTTAACTTAAGGGTAATTTGCAGATCACTTACACTGAGACCATACTTCTAGTAAAGGAGCTTTTTCCTCTCCTTGTCTGAATCTTTGATTGACACTAGTTGATAGAGGCTCATTTCCAGTAGTTGGTCCACTGTTTTTTTAAGCAGACTTTGCTCTGAAAAAACAGACATCTTAAAGAAGCCCACCCAACCTTCTCCACAGCTGCCAAGGGGTACAGAAATGCCAGCGTCCCCTCTGCTCACTCCAAAACCAGGTTCAAGTTGCCTGGTTTTGGAGGAAACGCACAATTTGCAGAGTTCACTGAATCTCACAGACGATTTGGGTTTGAATTTGTCTGGAGCTGCCCTGAAATACTTCTTATCGTTCCTGAAATATTCCTTGCTCTCTTTTACCACAAGAAACATCCTCAGGGGATTTTTCTGCTTCTTCTTCCCCCCCCCCAGCTTTTCTACATCAGGCTAGTCTTCCTGCTGTCTTAAGGAGACCACCTACAATTTAAAGAAATAAAGACCTCCTTGAAAAAATACAGGCAAACCTGATATTTAAGGGTCAGTTCCCCACAATATTTATCTAGTTGTCTGAGCTGGTCTAACCACGGAGAAGGGGGAAGCATTATCATGGGGTGGCTGGGAGGGTAACCTCTGCTAAAAAACAACAACAACAACAACAAAAACCCCAGCAACATAAAAGTGATGGGAAAAGTGCCAAGTAGAGGAAAGGAAAAGGACTCCGATATTTATGAGGTATAGCAAATACTAGCACTGGGAGGTAGCACTGCTTACAAAGTATGTGCTTAGTGAGGATAAAGCAGCAGACATACTTCTTCTATTTTGGAGCAGAGAGAAAGGGCCCTGCCTAATATAATTTATTTAAGAGGTTTCTCTGTGTTTCTAAAGCAGAAAAGTGGTCCTGGACATGAAAAAAACCCCAAAAGGATGGAGCTTGGGCAACAAAATATGCTTTCTTCCCTGAAACCACACAGAGGTTCTTTACAGCCTCCTGCTCCCTCAAGATCATATGTATTAACTTCAGACCCCCCAAAATAAGAGAAGGAAAGAAACACAATTCGAAGCAAAGGCTGACTTTTCTCACCAAGGCAGTAAGCAAGGACATAAATTACAGGGTATCTGTTTCAGGCTCCTTTCAATATACAGCTCCTATAAGACCTCCAAAGTAAGATAATCCTTTGGAGATCAGAGGCAGCATGTTATTAGCAGAAGCTCATAGGTTACATTTAGTGATGTCTAGAGTACCTTTATGCTGAAGTGTTGGTATCAGCTACAGAACACATAATCTTTCTCTTGTGTCTTACTATACATTTATTGCACAGGCAACAAATATTCATATGTATTTAATTAGTCAAAAGATGATGCTTTAAACCCATAAATGCAAGGCAGTAAGAAGTAAGGATGAAGAGTCAAATAGCCCTTAAATTGATCTTTTATCTAATTGCATTACTGACTGCTTGGGAGCCCTGAAACCCCAGTGTGAAAGGTACTGTAAAAACATTTAAGTATAAAGCCTGTAGGTTCAATAACCTGCAGCCAGAGCAAGACCCTAGGTCTCTGTTGTGCTTGATGACCAGTTGAATTCTTCCTGATTTACACCAGGAGGTGGAAATGTGTGTATGGTTTGTGCCTGCTCAGCCCCTCACTTGCTTCGCCTGTAATGTTTGTGGTGTGGGTGAAATGCTTTCTGCTGTTTATAAAGGCAGTTTGTTATCTGCTTTGGAAATTTCTCGTTTACATTTTCCCATTACAGAATAAGTTCTCAAGGATTTGCATTAAAGTTTTAGGTTAATAGCTTAAATGGGAGGGTTATATTTAAATACAAACCATAAAGGCTTCACCCTCAAAAATAGTGCCACTGTTTCATCTGAAGGACCTTAGTTTTCTCTTTTCGTTTTTGGTGCGGTAAGTTAACTGGATTTTGCAGGTGCTTTCTGAAATCTAATGGTGACATAATAGTTATATAAAGTTGCAGCAGTTAAGATTTTACTGCCTGAGAGCCTTTGGCTAAAGAAGAGCGCTGGGAATGGGGAGGATGGAGGCACCATTTGTGCTTCTGCCAGTTCATTCGCTGCCTAGCCATGGGTGAGCTCTTTCAGCTGAGAGTTTTCAGAAATGGTCGCCCAGTCCTGAAGCCTCCTGGCCTAGCATTATGGGCTTTTAAACCATTGCTGAGCATGAACAGTCCTAAAGGAGACCGAGTGTCTCTGCCGCGTGATGTCCTCCCAGTCAGGTATCTCCAGGCTTATGGGGGAGCCTGATGCACCAGCCATGCTCTGAGTGAGCCCATCTCCATGACGTTTCAGCTCTGCTTCTCCCTGTTTCAGTAGTATAATGCCCTCATCTCAGAGACATTTTGATTGGAAAGGACCTCTGGAGGGACACCTTCAAAGCATGGCCATCCTTCAAGTTAGATCAGCTTTTTTCCTGGCCAGGACTTGTATCTGCAGATACATATTTTTCTGAAGTATGGTCTGCAGTGTGTGACTTAGCGCAAAGACACAAAGACTTAAAGAAAAAAACAGACCATGAAGCGAGCTGAAAATCAGCTCCTAGAATTAGAGGAATTAAGGGGATTCAGTCCTGCCTTAACAAAGTTCAGGCCATTAAAATAAGCCATTGCTGTTGAGGACTAATCAGCTCAGTTGGTATGGGTGATTATGAGTGCCCTTGAGTAGGCTGTGACCATGCTGATGCTGCATCCATGGCCCATCTTTTGGAAATTGCAGAATTTCCCCAGAGGCAGGTGCCAGAGTAAATCTGCTCAATGTCCCCAACCTGAAATTTGTAAAGGTTTCATCCTGGAAAGACAGGACCTCAGTGAAAGCAGAGGAGAAAATAGAGGCCCATTTCATGCTAAACCTCTTCATACAATATAGTTGTTATTTCATGCATCTAGGCTGGGAGCATCATTCCTCATGCAGAGCATGAATCGGGACTTATTCCTTCAGCAGTTTTTAAAACCATCACATGTCTGTGCATACAGCGTGTGGAATTTATCATGCAAAGACTTCTGTTTTTTTAAACGCCCTTGCAAAGGGTTTCAAAGGGTTCTCTAAGAATGCAAGACTTCGAAGGACTGATTGCAGATTTCTGTGTAGAGCATGGGACCAGGAGACACAGCTTCTGAAGTGTGGTCACTTGCTATAGTCACTAAGTGTGTCAAGCATAGATGGCTATGCCGCCGTGGTCTCCTCCTAGGGCTACAAGTAAGTTTTGACCAGCTGGGCAAACCTGAGTCTTCAGAAGTACTTGGAAACCTACCTTGTCTTTTGTATTTTGATTCAAGTAAATGTCCTCCTGCACTGACTCTTTAATAGAGGAGATCTGTTCAAGCTTAAGCTTCTTCCTCTTTACGCTTCTGCAGCTCTGTTATTAAGAGGTGTAGCTGGGGGCAAAGTCCATGCCAGTGTGTCTTTCGAGGAACAGCTTGAGTTGTTCTGCTGTTTTTTCAACAGATGGATGTGATGACCAAGCTGTGGAAAAGGTGTTCAGAGGGCTGGAGCCATTGTGTCATGGCTGGTCTGTTCCTACCTGGAGCTACTGGGATATTGAGGAGGAGAGAATGAAACTGCAGTTGTAATTGGAAGCATAACCTCTGGCCATAAACTTAATCAACTGGATGTTTCCTTGTCCTAAAACACCATGTGCTTTTTACTGTTGATATTCCATGCCAGTCCATGCACTTTCAGGTAAGTCTGTGCTACTGGGACGCCTGTGGTCATAGCCAGAGCAAGGGCAGTCTCAGGGAATGGGTGAGCACAAAGTGACTCCCAGGCACTGACAAACCAAAGCAGGCAGAGGTGGGAAAAAGAGCCTGCATTTGTCTCCCTGTTTCAGGTGCGCTTCTGCAGCTTAGGGGCTCATGCTTCACAGTTTCTTTTCTCTCTTTTAAGAATGGGGGAAAAGGAAGTGTCTAAGCAGGCCCTGAAAAGTTCTGCAGGGCCCCAGGCTCATGGCCTGACTTTCAGAAGCCTTGAGCACTCCTCACTGAAGCCATCTTTGCAGCCTGGGAGGAAGGTGGCCTCCATTTTCACAGCACTCCAGACTGAATGAACAGAAAATGGTTGGTGGTTCTGGGCACACTACATTTGAGTGTTTACACCACTTATCTGTTACCTAAAGATGGATGTTTGGAAGACTTTTTTTTTCCCAGCTGCTAATCTTGAAGTGGCAGGAGCCTGTACTCATGGAAAAGTTGCACTGACATACCTCAAGGGACTTTAAATTCTAGTTAGAGTGATGTGGGATGCCTTCTGCATCATGCTAACAAAGCCGAAGTTCAACTGTATCATCTTTCTCATCAAGATAACAGATTATTATCTTGATGAGAAAATAACACCTAGCATTTTATGATTAAAAAACAACAAAAAAGGAAAGCCTGTGAAGCAGGAGGACAGCGCTACAGGCGAAATGCGACCTTGCAGCTTCCTGTCGTGCTCTTTCACTTCGCTTTTCCAGCTGGTCACGAGAGCTCAGGCAGAAGGCAGCCAACCCTCTCCATCTCACACTGCCCTCTCGGGGCTGGTGCTTCGTGTCCCAGTACGGGGATCCTGTCTCTGGCATGAGTTTTGCTCCCCAACAGACATGTGTGAGTGCTGGCGGGACTCTGGGCAGTGGATCTACTGCAGGATGGACCAGGCAGATGACTGACAAAAGCTGGGTTTCCACCTTGCTGGTAGGCACCAAAGCAAGCAGCGATGCTTATGGTTCTCCACAGGGTGACGTGATGCTCCCCAAGGCATCCCTTCATCCCTTGGTGGGAGGGTGAGGAGGAGGAGGTGTAAATCAGGACCAGGTTTCCACACAGTAACGTACAGGCCTTTACCTCTGCACAGTGTTTCACAACTGGCACAGTGGGCCAAAAGATGACTTCTTTGCTCATTCTTGTTTTCCCACCCAGGCTGGCTCAGTCCTTCATGAAAGCCAGTGAGCAGCAGGTTTCTTAGGTAACTGCTGCTCAGTGACACAAAAGGAAAGAAAGACAAATTGGAAAAGGCAGGCTGTTGGTTTTGCCTTGCTCATTCTTAAGGGCTGTGTGCAAGTCTGAAGCACCAAAGGTGAAAACCTCAGCTAATGCCATTAGCAATAGCTAATGCCATTGACTTCAGCTTCCTTCCCCTCAGTTCTTTATTTCCACTGTCAGTGGACAGGACGCATCCAGCCTGTATCCCACCACTCATTCACAGGATGTTTCCCAGCATCTGTGTTGCTGTAAGGACATGGGCTTCCTATGGGAACCTGGTGCAGCTCACCCCGTGGGACTTGTTACCACCTCTGGCATCGCTAGCATGCTGAGGGATGAGTGAGGAGGCTCTTGCAGGAGGAGTGCTTATGGCTTGCAACTACAGAAATCCCAAAGCAAAACAGTGGAAAACTGGCTGGATAAGTTCAGAAAGTGCTTGGAAATAAACACCCCGCGGACGTGCAGCCAAGCTTTTCGAAATCACTTTAAAGTGATCACTGACTGAGTCTTCCTTCGTGTGGGTTGAGCCGGGGTGGGGGAGGCTGATGTCCCCTTCGAGGTGTGCAGTGGAACAATGGGTCCCTTTCCAGCTAGGAGCCCTGCGGGGCTGTCACGTAGAGATGTGATGTGGTTGTGCTGGAGACCAAAAGCCTCCCTTCCCAGGGGCTGGAGCAAAGTTGAGGGTGTTGAGCAAGGTGTGGGGCTGAGTCCAGTCTCCCCCACTGATGGCAAGGAACGGTGAGGGCATGGCGGAGTCATGCGAGACGTTGTCCTGCGTGTGTCTGCCTTGCAACACTTTGAAAGTGCTAACATGTTTTACGACGCGGTGTGAGGGAAACAAAATAGTGGCTCCTGGCTCCTCGTAACTTGTGTAAATTCCAGATGTGACAATCCTTTTACTGGCAAATGGAGCTGTTTATCCCTGTGCTCTCCTCGCATTGAATTAGCTCCCGCTAGGAAGAGCTTGCTGAAAATGTGCCTGCCTTGCTACTAAACGGCTGCATAATTGTCCCGCAGCCCCTTCCCGGAGCTGCAAATAAAAAGTGCAATCCAAATTCCTGGGCAAACCAGGCAGGGCCCTGGAGAGCACTTGCCACCCCCCTTCAGGAATTGAACGTCATTTCCAACGGATAATGGAGGATTAGGGCAAAGGGAAAAAGAGTGGCTTAAACAGATCTGAGCTGCAGCTAGGCTAAGCAAAACGTGTCCTTCTTCCCACCCCTGTCCCTCTCTGTTCTTTTGAATAGGTTTTCATTTCTTGCAAGGGGAAGGAGGAAAGGGCCCCAGATTGTGAAACAGGCAGAAGAGGAACAGTGTTAGTTCCCTGACAGCCCCTAACCCCAGCGGCAGGGCAGCTCTGCCCACCGCCACATAGCAGCCAGCACACATGGGAAACCCTTCCCAGCCCTTCCCAGCTCATCCTCCCCCTCCTCCTCCTCCTCCTCTCCCCAAGCACACAGGCACTAGTTATTAGGGATTAGGTGGAACAGATGCATGTAAGATGCTTACAGCCTTTTCCAGACACAAGGCCACTTTCCAATCAGCTCAGAGGAAACAGGGTAATTAGATGGAGTCGTGGGCAGGGAGCAGGCGGGAATTAGCCTGTTACCCAACCAGAGACTGCAAGTCCAACTCTTCCCCCTGCCCCCTCCTTTTTCTCCCCCCCCCATTCCTCTGCTTATTCTGTGATTTCAAAGGTTTTATGTTTTCTTTCCCTTTTCCAATGGCAGCTGATGCTGACCAGCCACATGCCAAACAGGTCAGGCCTCTGAGCTGAAACTGCTCGTGGTACTCCAGCAGGGCGATGAATCAGCTGTGTCCTTTAGGAAACACATCCTCTCTTGGACGTACTGGGATGTCGCATCCCCTCCCAGTGAGTGTGCTCAGAGCTGCTGGCCAGTGACAGTGGGTGGATTGGTTAATTTGGGTTAACTCTTTTCCCTCCCCCTCATAAACCAGCTTCACCTGCTGGTGAAGTTATTGCCCCTTAAGCCGATGATAGCAGTCGTAGATGTCTCAGTGGAGGAGGAGTGCTGGGCTTTGAAAGGGAAGATGCCTTCCTTGTCATTTGCCTGTCTTTAAAAGTACACTAAGGCAGCTTTGGCTTGAGTGCCCTGCAGGCAGAAATTCTGACTGGGGACCGGCTGGTTTTCATTTCGTCCCTCCTCACTCCCAAAAAAGCCTTGGCTGTTGGGATTGCTGCTGCTACAGACTGGGGGCTGCTGTTCACAGGCTGCCTCATGGCTCAGATCTGGCACCAGGTTTTTCTTTTCCAACTTCTTCACAAGTTCCTTGTGTGTGCTTACAGTTCAGTGCATGCTCATCCCTGGGTAAAGTCCTCCAAACGTGGAGAGCTGTCCTGCCATGACCATGCACAGGGCAGCTGTGACAAGGTAATGGTTATCAGGCATTAGGGGCAGTGATTAGCAAGCTGGCTATTGCATTTATTATCATCTCCTCCCACAAGCTCCTGTCTTGCTTGTTTGGCTTCTGAGGCCTGTCTGTATTGCTGTTTATTGGGAGAGCAATGCTATTCTCTGAGATGCTTGGTTTTAAAACCATCAAAATATCCCCAGGGCATTTGGAAGGGGATGTGCTGTGTCACGAAAGGCAGCATTCCCCATGGGAGGATTTTTTCCAGTGACAGGTCAGTCAGGCCGTAAACACGAGAGGGAGGATTGCCATTACAGATGTAAGTGAGCAGAGAAGTGCTGACCCTGGTTTTGAGGCAAAGAAACCAGCTAGTGTCTGAACTTCTTCAAACAAAGGCGCTGCTCCTCACTGGTGGCATCCTTTTACACATCCTGTAGATAATTCTCTGAGATTGACATTAACCTCTTCTCATAAGCATGTACAAGCATCAAGTGTTGAAATCCATTGAGAGCTGGATGGAAAATTTCTGCCAATTGTTTGCTTTCAGGAAATGCTGGTTCAGCAAGAGGAAAAGATGTCAGCTTCAACAGCAGAAAAAAAAGGATCGGAAAGAAGCAGAAAAATAATGATACCACTGAAGATACTCTCCTGCAGACTTTTTAAAGCAGTGGGTTTTATTTTGCAGCACTCTGTTTCTATTGTCCATTGACATGTGGGATGGACACAGCCAAAACAGAGGCTGCTCTATCCTTTTCCCTGTGGTTTTGCTCAGTATGTGGCAGGTAATAGCTTCTGCATTCCCAACATATCCTTCCCAGTGCATGCAATAAAAGAGGCGTTAACAGTGTTGATGGAGGGGGAGGAAATCTCTTGATGTCCCATCTTCCTTAAGGGGGAGCAAAGTGTTCCTGTGGAGCAGAGAACTCCTGTGGAGGCATGCTGGGGTCTGTCCTGGAGCTGGCTTATCTCCTTCACTGACATCCTGCACTCCTGGCTGTGCGGGTTAGCCCATGACCTAGTAAAGCCATTGGCTCCCCTCAAGTCTCATCATACTGCTCATTTATGTACCTCCAGCTACTTAGGTCCAGTAATTCTGAAAATGTCATCCTTCTGAGCATTCAGATCCTCACAGGAGTACAAAAATATGTACGCAGCGCAGGAACAGGACATGAGTGCCCTGGAAGTGTAACCTGTGATGCACAGCAAGTGTGTGTCAACTGAAAAATCCCCCCCAGATACACAGCTTTGCTACCCAGGGTGGCCGTTTGGTTCAGGACTGCCCCAAATGGTGCTGTAAACAGACCATAGAACTGTGAATGTTTTAGAGTAAACTGCACAAATAGATTATTACTGTTGGATAGTGATTAGCATGTTGACTAGTCTAATCTATGTCCTGGTGTAGTGCTAGATATCAGACCCTTGGTTTATGCACTTCCTCCTCTTCCCCATGCTGTTTCTGAAGTGGGACAGGGCTTAGATGTGCTTCCCATCCCTGCTGGTGAATGGGGCCAGTTTTGCACTGGACTGCAGGTGAGTGCACCAGACCAGATGCTCACACCTAGCCCCATGCCGGCTTGTTTCTAGGAAGAAAAGCTTTCTGAGGATTTCTTTGGTTTTTCACACAGTATACACAAATACAAGCTGGGGGAAGAATGGATTGAGAGCAGCCTTGACGAGGACTTGTGGCAATTGACTGACAAGAAGTTCAACATGACCCAGCAGTGTGCACTTGCAGCCCAGAAAGCCAGCTGTGTCCTGTGCTGCATCAAAACGAGTGTGTTCAGCAGGTTGAAGGAGGTGATTCTGCACCTCTGCTCTGCCCTCATGAGAACTCACCTGCAGTAGTACATTCAGCTCTGGGGGGCAACAGCATAAGAGGGACATGGAGCTGTTGGAGTGAGTCCAGAGGAGGGCCACAAAGATGAGGGCTGGAGCACCTTTCCTGTGAAGACAGGCTGAGATAATTGGGGTTGTTCAGCCTGGGGAGGAGAAGGCTCCAGGGGCACCTTAGAGCAGCCTTCCAGTACTTAAAGGGGGCCTACAAGAAACCTGGAGAGGGACAGGAGTGTGTAGGGATATGACAGGGGGAATAGCTTTAAACTGAAAGACAGTAAATTTAGATTAGATATTAGGAAGAAATTCTTCACTATGAGGGTGGTTGGACTGGGCTTGGAGCGACCTGGTCTAGTGGGAGATGTCCCTGCCTGTGGCAGGAAAAAGGTCCCTTCCATTCTATAATTCTGTGATTTCACACTATAGTGAGGCTCCTGTCCCAAATGTGGCGTTCATATTTTGTTTTTTCCTTTTTGCTGCCCCCTAAGGTGGAGGATACAGGAAGAGAGCATCATGTTTATGTTAACAAGGATGTGTCCTTTGAGACTGTGACTCCTGCTGACTGGCATATGGGATGCTGTGACCAGCCTGCCATCATTTTCTGTCTTTCTCTGAGACAGCTAAGTAAGTACTGCAGTGCTAATATGTGACAGAGCTTTGTGACGGACACACTGGCAGAACCATGTTTTACAGAGGTTAATAAGAGGTTTGTAGCTGTTATTTATTACCAGGACAGGGACCGCCTACGTATGCCCCTATCTGTTACTGCAGTAGCAACGCTTGTCTTGAAAACCTGCTCATCTGCTTTCCCGAAGGCACTTGTCTGCTTTCCCCTTCTTTACAGTTTCTCCAGGCCATGCTGCCCATTTAGCATTTCCCCAAGCTACAGGGGACAGACTGAGCGTCTGGGAATGTGTGCATACACCAGATGACCCAAAACAGCCTGCTTTTGTGTTGTCTCCTGTCACTGGATCACTCAGGTGCTCTTGCTTTGAATCTGCCTCTTTGTTACCCACCGGGGCATTTGCAGCTGCAAGCGTATTGGGACAGGGGCAGTTTGACACCAGCATGTACAGGACAGAGGAGCAGCCTGACCTACTGACAAGCTCCATGCACTGCTGCTCTGATGACAATGGTGATTTTTCACGCATGTCAGTGGAAGAAGGAAGTAACTCTTTGCAGTAAGGTTTTTGGGGACTTTTTGCCTGTTTGTTTTCCTTTCCAAGTGACTTGTCTCTGAGCAGGGACACTTTGCAGCCCCGAGCCTTTTCCAGCCCTGCCCGGAGAGATCTGGCATTTGTCAGTCACTCGGAAGATGGGAGCTCAAGCGAGAGGTTTTCCCAGTTGCCAAACATCACCCGTATTTAGAGAGGCTTCTGGTCCCAGCCTCAGAGGAGCTGTCAGCTTTCTGGCTGCTGCGCGATGCTTCTGCCAGCCTGCGGGTGAAAGAGGAGACACAGGGCTGCCAAAGTCTCTGGGCTAGATAATGTCTGGATGTCACCTCCAGCACGTGATGCAGCTGGTTTGCAGCTTGTGCGTGCACACGCTGCTGAAAACCAAATCGGCATGGGAGAAGAGGAAGAAACGTTTCGTTTCTCCTCTCCTCTGCCTGTTCTTACGCTGCCTTTCTCCTCCTCCTGCCCTGCTCCTCAGCTATTTGGCAGGATTGCTGCCATTGCAAATGTACGTGACTAATCTGTTACTTGAGGAACAGGGAGGCAGATTCACAGGCACGGATGACCCAGGCTGTCAGGAAGCTGACGGGATTCCTTGCTGGGAAAAGTTTATTTTCAGAAGGCTGCTCCTCTTGCTAAGTGATGAGAGAGAGAGACACTCATCTGAGTACTTGATGGGATGGGTACAGCATCAGTTAAAGAGGTGGCCATCTTCTTCCCAGCCCCGGGGGCAGATGTGCTGCCCCGGGATGGCACATCCCCCTTCCTGCCCCCTCAGACATGTGGATGCCATTCCCTTGCTGTGGCGCAATGCCATTAGCTGTGGTGTGACCGCTTGAGTGCAGAGGCTCTGGAAGGTCTGTGTGTGAGATTGGAGCAGATTCTTACTCACTTATCTCCTAACTAGCTCAGGCAGAGGCCTGAGGGCATGGGACCTGAATGCTCTGACCTGAATACAGCCAGACGCTTGCACTGTGAGCCGGGTCCTGGCCTCCCTCTTTGCCTCCTTCTGCCACTTTGTCTTGCTCTGTTTCAGCTGTGCATCCTTAAGTGATTCAGGGGCTCCTGGCCAGAGGGCTCTCTGCCTCGTCAAGCTGATCCCAAAAAGTGATGTGCCAGGAGGTCTGGGAAGCGAATGTCATTTCATCACTGTTCTCCTGGGAGAGGTAGAAGGACCCAGCATGGGAACAACGGGTGTAGGGGACAGGGGTTAATGAGAAGAAATGGGATAAATTAAAGCAGGGAAAATGCAGGCCAAGTACTGGGGGGAAAACATATGTTTAAATGCTTGCAAGCCAAGAATTATTTGCTCAAAAAAAACCCCAACAAGTAAATTCCAGGGAATGACTAAATTATTGGACACAGCTCCTAACTAGGCACCCAGAAAATGTGTTGAATCAGGCTGTCAGTGTGAATTACTAGCCCAGCTCTGAAAAATATACCCTAGGGAACACCAGTTTTCCTGGTTTTCCACTCATCATAACGCCAAAGTGAAGTCTCCTGAGGCAAAGGCCTTGCACATTAACTAACTTACAGTGCCATCTAGCCCCATCTAAGTCATAAGACGCATATGAGTGGCTGCTAATTTTGTTCCTGTAACCGGGAGGCTGAGTCACTTTAGCTTGAACCCACCTCCTAGGTCATGTGCTTGTGGATGTAAGTGTGTCTTGGAGTACATCCGTACGTGCACTGGGATGTATTTTTAAAGACTCGAGTCACAAACGTAAATGCCTGACTGGGAGCCATCCCAGCTGGACAAATCCTGCCTGTTTTCACTCTATGTGGGGAGGGCAGCTCAGGGTTGCTTTGGCCTGTCTGACACTTCTCATTGATAAGACCTTACTTAAAGATTTGCCAGCCTGCAACTGCTTGGCCTGGGAGCGGTGGGTGCTAGGTGCTTGCCTCGGGCTATTTGTGGGGAGCTTCCTGCAGAGCAGTGTTTGCGCAGCTCCCTTGAGTGAGCTATGGACCAACACATGGGTCTGCTCATTCTGGACTAGAGAAAGACAAACAGAAAAGTGATAGCGCTGCTGCTACCGCTCCTCTTGCGAAACACAAGAGGTGGGGGCAGAGGGTGGTGGTGCCTGTTGCCCACAGTGTGCTGCCGCTGCATCCCTCTGTCCTTTGCTGCCACCACCGCACATGCATGCTCCCCTGAGACATGGGGTCAAGGGGTGAGCTCCAGTGACCTGCCATAGGCCATGGAGCAAAGATAGATGCTGTGGGCTCCCTGATACAAGGGTTCAGGGTCCCCTGAGGTCTGTGAGAGTCCTAAAGTTGCTGTGTTGGCTCTTCGGGTGTCTACTTTTTGCCCACATGGGCTGCGGAGGGCTCAGGGGGTGCTGCCAGGGGTCATGGGTTTGGTGCAATGTTGTGTTTCTGAGCCTGCTAAGCTGATGGCAGCCTTTCTTTTCTGCCTTGCAAAAGGCTAACACAGGGAGGCTGGCTGGACCGCTGAAGGTAGTGAAGTAACCTTCTCCTATAGAGGAAGACACCCGTTACCCTAACAGGACTTAAATTTCAAGAGCCTTGTTTTGCACTTTCTCCTTTCTGTTTCTTTTTTTTCCCTTGTATGCTCTCAGTAATGTCCGTAGCCAGACATATGCTCACGGCCTGGAATGAAGTCGACTGCAATTACATCCTAAGGGAGTCACTCAACGGGGGTTTTGTGAAGGCAGGACGTGGGCTTTGGTGGAGCCTGTCACTGATGCACATGTGCTGTTAGACCTCCAACTGCACTCACCTTGCCTTCAGCTTTGTGGGAACAAGGAGCAGAAGGCTCAGAAATACAGCCAGGCTGTTGCACATCTGAAAGCAGTAACATGAGGCAAAGTATACACCTCTTGCACTTGAAAGGGGTGCTTTCCTGCATTAGCGATTGCAGAGCATCAGTGCCGAAGTCCTGCCTTTTAAATGCACTCACACCACATCCCTTGCTCTGGTCCAAACCTTCTCCAGCATAAAGGTGCTTGGAGCTGGGTTGCAGGGTCAGGCCTCCCTCTGCAGTACTTTTGCCTTACTTCCTTTATCTCCCAGAGCAGCTAGAAGCACATGCTGCAGCAACGTAATCATTTAATCCAGGCTGGTGAAACCTGTTCTCCAGATGAACAACTGACAGATCATTTGCTCCGTAGCTCTGCATATGAATGCAATGTTTGTTGGGGCGGCTGGATGTCAGTGCCAGCTTTCCACTCTCATTTCCAGCAGAGCCAAACAGCAGCCTGACCGTGAATCTGCTTCCAGCTCCTTCCTCCGCTCCCTGCACTGTGCTCGCCGCAGATGCATTAGTCCTGGGGCTCCCTCTCTCTCCTGTGCTGTTGTGGATGTGGTGGGTGTGCAGATACCTGTTGAGAGAAAACAGTCCTCAGAGGAGCGCAGCAGGCTTGTGGTGCTCAGGACAGGAACCTTGTTTGCCTGGGGAGGCAGGTGATACCTGACAGGGCGCAGCCAAAACTAACAAAGGTGTGTTCAGAGATAGATACAGTTTGATCTTTAGCCCCTGATGCAAACCTTGCTTTGGCTGGGGAGGGTGCCCTGCCAAGCCTCTGTGTAAGGGCGTAACAACCTGGCGCATTGCTGGGGATGGAGATGCCAGCACTGGGTTGGAAGGGGGGCATTTGCAGTGATCTTCCTTGCAACTGCGGTGAGTTAACAGAGGCAGGAAAGAGGCGCATCCCCTGTTGCAGGCCTCTGAAACCCTGTCTGAATGTCATCTGTCCAGAGCCAGCGGTTCGTTGTGCATTGTGCAAATGCACATGTAGCATCTCTGGGTGCCCAGCACTGAGTCTGTGCTGTCCCGAATGATGGAGGTACCCCTGCTGTGCTCTGCTGTGGGAGGCTGCTACCCCTTGCTTGCAGCTCCTCCGGTTTCAGCTCTGATCTGTCTCCCAGAGTTAGTAATGCAAGTAGCCTGGGCTGCTAACTAACAGCTGACAATCCCAGCCCAGCCCATGGCTCCATGGCAGCACACTATCAGGGACTGACCACGGCGTGCTCCTGGTGGGAGACAAACAGCATTAGAAACTTTCCAGGTGAATATGCTATGGTTTCACAGCCACCTTCTTTCTTTCTGACTGAAGGAGCAAGCCCAGATGCTGGGTTGAGGCTCTACCAGCACCATTTTATGCCCCTCAAACTTCTTCATCTGCATATGTTACCTCTAAGGGTGGAGACCTGAAAGAAGCTGCTTGCATTCAGATTGCAATCCAGGTTTTCTTTAAAATGCCTTTTTTTGAGAAGGGCAAGTGTTCTATAGTATTGGGGCCAGCTCTTTGAGGTTGGCTCAGCCTCCAGAAACACTGTCCAAAATGAGTTGTCCAGAACAGCATGCTTTAAAGACACATCACATCCCTCTGCACTAACTGGTCCAACCTCTTACCATGGCTGTACAACAGGGTTTTTCTTTCAATTCAGATAAGAGTGGCCTCATGCAGCTGGCTGCAGAAGACTCTCTTGCAAGAGCATCTCCCCTTCCAAGCTTGGTTAGCTTAGCATCATCTGAACTGTGTGAGGCAAGGAGCTTTGAGGCCTTTCGCTCCAACTGTTTGCCTGCTGTTTTGGTCTGTCTCCCATCGATAGCTCTAGCTGGTGTAGGTGTTTTTTAATGGACTTATTGCTCACAGATGATGTAAGATTAACAAGTTTGGACATATAGTAACCTGGTCACGTGCCAAGTGGTGGCGGGTGGGAGGACAAGCACCCTTCTCCCACCTCCCATGGCTTTGCCAGGGCAGTTGTCCTGGAGGAATCACCTGTATGGATGAGTTCAGCGTTACACTCAGAGTTTAACCCATCAGATGCAAAATCTATTCCTACTGCCATGACACGTACTACTGGTTTTAGTGCGTAATACTGGTTTTAGTGTTTTCAAAGCCCAGTAAAGGCATTGGAAACCCTCACTGATGGATTTGAACGGGCTTACAACCCATATTGGTTTAGGATCCTAACATCCATACTAGGATCTGTATGTGTTGCACAATGCAACAACTTCTTTTACTTTCTTGCTCCCTCTTGAGTACCTCCAGTGTCAGCTCTGTGCTAGACAAAAGCCCGTGAGGCATTCAGGGAGTGCAGGTTTGGGCTCTGCATCACCCTGTTGCCAGGACTCTGCTGGGAGAGGTCAGTACATGTGCACAGCTCAGAGCAACGCATGCTCTGGGGGATGGGAAGTTTAAAAGGATCACTGGTATTTTATCTTCAGTTTAGCAGGGCTCAGGTTTGTCATCAAGAACCACAGTCCTGAAATTTCAAGCCTGAGGCGGAGCTGGGAAGAACATCCTTCTGAGTCGCTGGCTAAGGGCTTTGGATAGAGCTTGTCACAGACTTCCCCTTCCTGAAAGCAGAGGGATGAAGTGTGATGTTTGCATTTTTCATGCGCAGTCCGCTCAGACTTATTCACTCCCTTGCCTTTGTATCATTTTTTGGAGACAAGAATTAACTAATAAAGAAGTTATTAGGAAGGGAGTAAGTCTTGCTTGAAGTTTTTTTCCTTGCTGCCCCCCATGTTGCACCCCCAAGCTCTCCATGGCAGGCGCTAACGAGACAAAATGCAGCGTGCCTGCAGAGAAAGATTAGCAGTGCACAAAATGATCTCTCTTGTCCTGGTGCACCTCAGAGCCTGGAAACTCCCCCATCTCTCCAGCCCTGTAGCCCTGCTGTCCCAAACCCCAGGCAGCAGGGATGGAGAGCAGCAGGCTGCTCTTGCACTGCAGCTCGGGCGATGGAGAAGATAATGGGAAGGATTTCTCGGTACAGGTACGAGCATGAATCCTCTGAAGAAATATTAAGTCTAGTTGCTGTGGCAATACAAAAAGAAAGCAGGCACACACACACACACGACCTTGGCTGCATGTAACGCTGAGTAGTTTGATTGTGTTTGAGTTTTTCTTAGCTGCTGGTCCTCTGAGTCCTCCCTACATGACTACACTGGAGCAACAGCCGGAGTCCTGAAGTGATACATGGTGCTGCCAGCTCTCTTTGCTGCAGACCAAGCCTTGACCTGTTAGGCTTAGGGGTTTATTGAAGCCCTTGTGCCTCTTTGCCAGAGTTGAAAGCCAAGATGCCGGTGCATCTTGGCTTTCAAGTGAAGAAAGAGAGGAGGGGACAGACAAAGCTAATTAAAACTCCCAGGTTTCTAGCACTTATATTTGTGTGGAGATATTTAAAATTGGGAAATGAGTGTGACCTATAGAAAAATAACAATCAAAATTGTATGCTATCTTTTTTGCCCTGAGCAAGGCCCTGTGAATTGTTCTAATGATGGGGGGAAGAAAATGGAGCTCTGCTCAGTGCAGCAGCCCTGCTGCCACTTCAGAAGAGAAAGCAGTGAAAACTAACTTTGCCACGTTGAATGCTAACTCGTGACAGACAGAGGCTTTAGCTATAGTGGACAACAGGGTTGGTGCTTCCTACTCCTGGCTGCTCCCTTTTGTCAAAGTTTATTGTGGTGGGTATGACAGCCCATTACAGATTAACTCCTAAGCCTTAAGATGTTTTGCTAAGTGAGGTGCTAGTCCAGTCTTTGGAAATTTTGGTCTTGAATTACTATTTCTTTCAAATATTAGACTCTGCCTGCAAAGATGAAGTTTTTCCTGGCCTCACTTTTCAGTATTGCTGCTATTCTTTCCATCCTCTATCTCCATTGCTTCCACCGTGTGTACAAAGACATGAGATTTCAGTACCTCTAAGTTTCCATTCTGTTTATTAGCTGGGCTCTGCACAAAAGGGACCATGTGAAGCTGAGGATGCTACAGGGAAGCACCTGAGAAGTAATCCTCACTTCCTCTATGAGTGTGCTTTGCATTGTTAGGGAGGCAGGAACAGGACTCATGAGTGACAGAGCAAAAAATCAGCAATTATTCTTTGGCAGGAGATACTAAAACTTTGTCAAGCTAGGCGAGTATCTCCATTGTGGTTTCTGACTCACAATTCAAATATGCTGGGAACATTTGAGGGGGCTGGGTCAGCTCTTCAAGCAGTGGGAAAAACAAGGCTTTAATACATCACGGCGTAGCTTTGGGTCTGAGCTCTACTGTTCTGCTTTTCTTTGAGGAAACTGGTGTGGCTGGTAGTGGGGAGAGGGAGGTGTTGTGAAACCACACGCACAAACACAGAGACACACACACACACGTGATTCTGATCGCTCCTGTCAGTGCTTCAGACTCATTTGACTGCCATGGCTGAGCTGAACCACTTCACCCTCCTTCAGGTGAACCGAGGATGAGGATGTGTGCTGTGGCTGGTGACAGCTAGGTCTCCACCTCTGCTGCAGCAGCCTGGCTGAGGTATGCGATGCACGGGAGCTCATGGAGGGGCTTGCTAGCTCCTTTGTGGACACAGGAGTGTCATAAACTGGCCGGTTAAACCAGGTTTGCAGCTCTGGTGTGTCATCATGGTGGCACAGAGCAGCTGGGCTTCTGTGGTGCATCAGGCTGTGAGCACAGGAAGGCTTGCCAGCAGCCCAGCTCTCCCCGTTCCTTGCACTGCCGCAGATAAAGCTCTACAGCCGCCCTTACAGAAGACGCTTTCTGCTGATACGGTGCATTCCTGTGCACGGAGGGGAAGGCAGATATGGCCAGACATCCTTTCCCAGATCCTGCTGTGTGGGTGAGAGATGCTGCTGGTGGTGAGGTTGCTCCTCCGTCCTTTTCCAGCTGGAGGCAACCACCTGCTCAGGCAGGCTTCCCAGTGAATACAACTACAGAGTGGGCAGATGCTTCCAGCCCATGGCTTTGCACCTTCTGCTCCTGGGAGGGGCCAGAGGGAGAACTAGGAAATGGTGCTGGAGTAGGATGGCCAAAAAAGTGCATGACCAGGCAAGGAGTGGCCATGTGGCAGATGAGCTGTTAGCTCTGTAATTAAGCCAAGTGCTTGGGATGTGAGAGGCTTGACTTTGCTCGGTTCAGAGCCTGGCTTCCTGTGCTTCCCTCCCTGCTATGATTTTTGACCAGAAATTCCATTTTTGACCTGAAAAATCTTCCAGATGAAAATTTAATTACAAAAGTGATGTATTCCCACAAGAAACTTCAGTGTCAGCAAATGAGCATTTTTTTTCTTTTTGATGAAAAACTGTTTTATTCATATACACAAAAAACTGGCTCCCATTGATTCCATGCTTGAGCATTGCCCTGGCAAAATCTCTAGTGTTTTGTTTAATCAAAACTAATGATTTGCAATTAGCATCCATTAGGCATGCAAGTCACAAAGAGTTGATACCGACACTGCGGTCCTCCCTCACTGGATGCAGTTTGTCAGTAAGTTATAAAATCATGATCTACGCTATGCCTGTGATTTATAAAAGGTTGCTGGCAGTGGGGAAGTGGAACGAATGAGATGTGGGAGTGTTAGCCCAGAGAACAAGATTTCCTTTCCTTTTGTAACACAAATCGCCTGCTTTCTGCGCAGCAAAGGTGCGTTTTCCTCCAGCCACTGTGATTTGTAACACAGCCTTTGTAAATATTATCTGTGTGCAAAGGTCTTGCCCGTGGTTGTTATTGGTTCCATATTTAACTTTGGATCTTCGCATGCAGAGGATGGCTTTTGGCTTGTGAAGAGGAACTTCTTTGAGGCTGGACCGTTTCCCCTCGCACAATGAGTCTCTTCAGGATGGGGCGTAAGGCACAGATAGCCTGCTAGGGGCAAGGTGCTTTTCCACATAACAGAAAACTTTGCAAGCTCATTAATAACGGCCAAATAAAATAAAGTACAGAAAGTCAACATGTTTGAAAAGATAGGCTGTTTTGGGAAAGAAGCGGAAATGGGGTGTGTGTTTATGTGAACAAAAGAAGTCTGAACTGTAAACTATGATATATCTGTTAACTCATTAATGTGTCTGATGCTGACTAATTTCAGGGGTGTTCCTGCTGCCCGGCAGCAAAAGTGCAAATAAGTGGACAGCTGTGATTTACTGCCAAATATTTAATCACATCGTGACAATTCAGGCCACCCACACTCTTAAGTAAATACAACTTCTGGGGAGTCATTTCAGACTGAAGTGCAGAGCATCCACTTTCCTGGGCACCTAGGCCAAACAGTTCTTCAGTATTTGGGGCCAAACTTCTGCCCTCTGTGACACGCTGGGAGCCCCATTCATTCCATGGATTTGGTACTACATGGCTGAGGGCAGATCTGACTCGATGCTAATCTGACTTTTTCTTGCTCAGTAAGCACAATTTTGCATGTAAATGTGAATGTGGAATAGATCTGGACTCGATTAACTCCTGAATCCTTGACAAAAAGCCATAATTGTTTGTCCAGATGATTTTCCTTTGTCTCCCATTTTCTCTACGCTTTAAACCCAAGGTTTTAATGGGCTTGTAAAATAAATATGTGAGTGTAGATTAGTGGTATAAAAGGTGTGAGGAAAGCCCTTCTTTTCTCTTCAGCAGGAGTAAATGCTCCTTTGGTGCACGCATAATTTGCGATCTCCAGAGCCTGGGGAATGGGTGGCTGTAGGAGGGAGGGTATTTCCAAGACAATGCTTAGCCCGGGGCTCCCATTACAGATGTGAAGGACCTGTGATATAAATCTTTTTTTCCTGGTAAGCAGTGAAATCGGTGCTAGTGGCAATATCTGGGGCACAAGGTTGTTGGGAGAGGGGCAAAGCAAGGGAATATGAAAAAATACTGTGTTTATCAGGGTAATCTAGTCTAGAAGCACAAGCACTAAAACATTTTAATCACAGTCATATGGTTATGTGTCACTTCAGGGCAGAATTAAGGCTATTTGTATGCCTTGGTTGCACATTGCCACACTTCAACAAGTTCGGATTTATTTTAAGGATAACTTTAACTCTGAATTCCCTGGGTTTGCAATGACTGGTCTGGAAATAAGTGCAACCTCTTTATATCATACTTTACTCTTAAATTAGGCTTCCCACTTTAGCTCCATTTCTATTGGCTTGGCAATAGCATGGGCCATCATTTCCTGCCCTGACAAGTTTACTGTTGAAATGGAGAAGGCTGTGTATCCGAATAAAGGAGCACAGCAGTAAAAGCGTGGATGGGAGATGCTGCAAACGCAATAAGCACTTCCAAGGATGCTGTGCGCACAGCACGGTTACTGCTTTAACTGCCCATGCCTGGCTCTCTCTTATGTGAATGTGTGGATGCCCTTTGCGCACAGATGCTTTTGCTGGGTGTAGAAGGAACCCACATGGGATCGGAGGTTGAAATACAATTTCATGCACTGGGGGCGGTGTCATGATGCCAGCTCCCAGTAAGGCCACTGGAATCAGTGGGATGATGCTCAGCTCACACCAGGGTACCTGTGAGCTCATCCACAGCTCTGGGGCTATGTGCGGTAGCTCTCCATGTGCCACGATGTGGAAAGGCTCCGCCTCACCTGGTTGGGCACAGCATACCCAGGGATGGGGGCACAGGGGGAGTCTCCTGCAAAAGAAAATGCTCCATTTGCCTCCCCATGGGGGAACTTGCCTCCTGCTTCTCGTGACAGGAGGGCTGGTGGGTCAGTGAGCTCTGGGAAAGGAGTCAGCACCCCAGCTGTTTTTAACACAGTTTTCTTAGGCCAAGACTCCCTCCTGATAGAAGGGAAACGGCATCGTCCCTGGAGTGCCTCTGCCTCTGCCTTGGCTTCTGCCTGCAGCCATCGCCTCCTCCTCCAAGTCCTAAAGCCTGTCCTGCTGGGCTTCTTTCTGCACATCTATAGACATGGTGCATATGTCCCATCTCCCTCCCTCACCCGTTCTCTGTCCCTCATTCCCCCCCACCATACACCCATGCCCTGCCCCCTGACTAAAGCTAAATTGCCCTCTTTTTTTGGCAGCTTGCCTTCCCAGGGGCCCAGACTAACAGAAGTCTGAGCCCTGACTCTGCTGTGCCTTGGCCAGAGAGGAGCAGCTCCTTGCTGACAGATAGCGTTGCCTTAAAGGAGAAGGGATATTTTATTTCCCCATCCATTTCCCCATTGTGGTCTCCCATTTGTTTCCCAGCTCTCCTGGGATGGGGATGCTCATGCCAAGGACCTGCCACCACCCAGTCACTTGCTGGGGGTTCCCTATTTCCTGGCTGTGGAGTTGCTCTCTGAGCCAAGCCTCCAGTAATTAATGCAAGCCTCGCTGTTGACTTCCAGCGAGCTCTGGATAAGGCCTTTCCAGGACTTGCAGCTTTCCTCCAGCTCAGTTCTGGCATGCCAAGTGATGAGGCTTCCAGGGCTTCTCCCGCAGGATGGCTCCAGTGCAGGCATCTCACTGTCAGGGAGCTTTTCCTGCCACTCATCCTAAATTCTCCCCTTTTCAAATGTCATCCTGGTACTCCTACTTAGCATGCGCTTCCTGTGCTTCTTGCTTCCTCCAAGCAGGCTGATGCTTTTCTCTCTCTGCGCCCACCTCAGCTTAGCCAGTCCGGGCACATTATCCTACAGCTCATTTCCTTCTATAAATCAAACCTCCCAGCCTTTCCTTTTTCTTTTTTTTTCCTCTTTTTCTCCTTTTCTCTCTTCCCTACAACACACAAGGGATTTTGGGGTGTCTGCCCCACAGTGTGGAACAATTACCTCTTTCCTTCAGGCTCACAAGGTTTTTAGTGTGAAGTGCTGATGTTTCTTTGTGGCTGTAGGCAGCCAGCTCTCTGGGTAACAAATGGCTGGGGATGGGTGAATGCACAACCACCTCTGAGCCGGAGGTCCTGGGAGCAGCCCCTGCAGGCACCTCTCAGCCGGTGCTGCTGTGTGCATACTCTCTGGTATCAAATATGGCTGAGCTCTCCCTGTCGCTCTACCCTGTTTGTCCTTCTTCCCATGGATTTCACAGATCTGAGGGTACTGACTCGCTGCTGAGTTTGGTCTGTGTGGGCAGCGGCCTTGAGGTAATTTGGGACTGGAAGAGAAGAGAGGCAGGCTATGCCCATGCTGCACACACATGAAATGTGCATGCGCCTCATTTCTTTATCAAGCTAGGTTGAACACACATCCTATGAGGCATAAAGCCACACCAGAATGGGAAAGAATAAGTGACACCTTGCTTTCCCTCCTGTGTCTGACTTCTTCGCTATCGCATGGACGCAGGTTTTGTTGGGAGCAGGACATGAGGTGAAAGACTGATCTGCCCTCCCGCTTACACCGCCACTGGCTTTGTGTTCCTGCTTTGCTGTAGCCAGAAATTGAAGGTTTCGCCATGCAAAGTGGCAAGCACAACCTTGGGGGTTGCCATGACAGCTCAGGGGAGAAACTGGGTCAGCCTTGCAGCCTGTGGAGGGGATCGGCCGTGGCTGCCTGGTGGTCACTCCTAAGCCCACAAAAGCAAACACGTCCCAGCACTTGTTATTGAGCTGGCTGCACGGATTCTGTGTTTCCCAGGAGGAAACAAAAGAGTTGTTAACTTGGTTACCATTTTAAACTTAGTGTGGCTAAAATGGTTGGTTGTAATCCACACCACTGCCATGGCAATGGGGATACACATGTGTTTTTTCTTGAACATGCAATAAGAACAGTTTTTCTCATTGCATGTTCACTTTTCTTGCCCATAAGTAATCTTCAGAGGAGAAGATGTAGAGGAAGTAGACTTAATGAAATACTGAGGGGACTGGAGACACCAGGCCAGCAGAGTTGAATATAGGATCATTTCAAAGTTGAAAAGAAAGCCAAGGATGGACACTGAGGCTGAGAAGGTGCTTTGGCCCCTGAATTTCCCTAAATAATAGTGGCCTCCATGGGCTGAAGACCAAGTTTAGGAATGCATTTTGATGCTTTCTCAAATGAGAAAATTGGATGTTCATTGAGTATTAACCCTTTTGGAAAATGTGGTCACAAGTGTTTCAGATGGTCATGGCTGAAAGCCATGGAAGAGCCATCCTTTATTTGTCCAGCCATTTACCCTCCTCCTCTTCTGCTCCAGGGTTTACACTGATCTGTTAATTCCCCTTTTCTCCTCCTACTTGCCACTTTCTAGACAGATAACACCAATGTCTGGGAGCTAGGTACCCTCCTTGGAGAACAGGAGAGATGGGTGAGGCATGTCCACCAGTGCCTGTGATGGAAACCGAAGCCATTGCTGTTCCTTTCCTTTGGCACCACCTGTAGCACTGTCCTTTGGTCTCTGTGCAAAGGAAGGACAGGCACTGGTAGCCTACCTCTTGAGGGTCATGTATTATCAACAGTATCATAACAAAAGAGTTTTAGACTTAACTCCAGCTCTACTTTTATGCTGATATCACTGGCAGGTGATAGTGTGACCTGTTTAACAGTGTGACTATACAATCTGTGGATTGCTGTGTAACAGCCAGTGCATAGCTTTGTAGAGACTTGGGGAAATTGCATGTGTGAAATGTAAATGAGTGCATTGAAGTGCATTTTGGTGCACACACATGTGCACACATGCACACACACATCGAAGAGTGGATCTAGTTACCAGCTCTGCTCCACAAGAGCCATGTTGACCTTTAAGGGTTCTGCTGGTGCTTTCTGCAGCCTCTTTCCTGTCACAGGGGTGAGGAGCACCAGTGGGTTTGTCCACAGTGCACTAACAGCTTGGCACTTCATGTTTCATGGCTGGAGGGTCACTGAGCCTGCTGTCTTCTTCAAGGAGCAGAGTTGCTCCTCTGCTGCTGGCAACCTTGTGGTAGTGACCCTGCCCTTAGGAAGAGGTGCTTCTGTTTCCATGTAGATAGCAAATATTGCACTGCTGGGATAGTGCTTCAGTTAGGAACAGTGAAAAGATGACCTTTGTTTGGGCTTGCTGAGCACTACTACTGTACGTAGAAAACCAGAATGATTTGGGTTGGAAGGGACCTTAAAGATCATCCAGTTCCAGCCCCCTGCCATGGGCAGGGACACCTTCCATCAGACCAGGTTGCTCCAATCCCCATCCAACCTGGCCTTGAACACTGCCAGGATGGGGCAGCCACAGCTTCTCGGGGAGGATATATTCCAATGTCTTATCACCCTCAGAGGGAAGAACTTCTTCCTAATATCTAATCTAAATCTGCACTCTTTCAGTTTAAGGCCATTCCCCCTTGTCCTGTCCCTACATGCCTTTGTAAAAAGTCCTCCACATTTCTTGTAAGCCTCCTTTAGGTACTGGAAGGCTGTTATAAGGTCTCCCTGGAGCCTTCTCCTCCCCAGGCTGAACAACCCCAATTATCTCAGCCTGTCTTCATAGGAGAGGTGCTCCAGCCCTCAGATCACCTTAGTAGCCCTCTTCTGGACTCACTCCAACAGATCGATGTCCCTCTTGTGTTGTTGCCCCCAGAGCAGGACACAGGACCGCAGGTGGGATCTCACGAGAGCAGACTCAAGGAGAGTCACCTCCCTCGACCTGCTGGTCACGCTCCTTTTGATGCAACCCACGATACAGAAGTACAAGTAGTAGCCACTTGGGATCAAACTGAGCCCTGGCTAAATCTGCTGGCGCAGTGTCTGGGCTCAGCTGAGGGTCACTCAGCATGGGGATGGAGCCCCTCTGAGGCATCAGAACACACAAATCCTTCCTGCCAGCCTCCTTCCTGTCCAATTTTCCTTTCTGTCTGTGGTGGGTTGACCGTGGCTGGATGCCAGGTGCCCACCAAAGCCGCTCTGTCACTCCCCTCCTCAAATGGATGGAGGACAGAAAATACAGTGAAAGGTTCATGGGCCAAGATAAAACAGGAGAAGATCACTCACTCACCAATTCCTGTCACAGGCAAAACAGACTCAAGTTGGGGAAAGTATTTAATTTATTACTGATCAAGTCAGAGCACCGTAATGAGGAAACAAAAATTAAACCTTAAACCACTTTCCCCCACCTCCCTTCTTCCTGGGCTGAACTTCACTGCCAGTTTCTCTGTCTTCTCCCCCCACAGCAGCACAGGGGGACAAGGAATGGGGGCTGAAGTCTGTTCATCACACTTTGTCCCTGCTGCTCCTTACTCCTCAGGTGGAGGACTCCTTACACTCTTCCCCTGCTCCAGTGTTGGGTCCCTCCCATGGAGACAGTCCTCCATGAACTGCCTCAATGTGGGTCCCTTCTGTGGGGTACAGCCCTTCAGGAACAAACTGTTCCACCATGGGTCCCTTCCCCTCTCTTCCTCCTCCCACTTCTTAACTGTGTTATCCCAGAGGCATTAGCACCATCATTGATGGGCTCAGCCTTGGCCAGTGGTGGGTCCGTCTTGGAGCCGGCTGCACTGGCTCTATCAGTGGCAAAAGAAGATTCTGGCAGCTTCTCACAGAATTCATCCCTGTAGCCTCCTCCTGCTACCAAAACCTTGCCACACCAACCCAGTTCACTGTCTTGGACATCTCTTCTCTGCGTTCATCTGGAAGCATTTCTTTCCCATGTTTCTAGAATCCCAGAAGGGAGCTTAATTGCTTCAGCATCCTCCTCATGCAAAGTGTACCTGGGGTGCTGGATGGCTGAATAGCCTCTCATGCGCTGAGAGCCATTAGCATTTGAATTAGCGACATGAGGATAACAGGCGATTATCCCATTTAACAGCTGTTGAGCGCTGTTAAAGGAATACCTTCAAGAAGGAACAAAAATGTAGTGGATTTTTCTTTTTTTAGAAAGGGATTGCCTTCCTCCTATGAATACTGGCGTCCTCTTGCGTTTGAAAAGTGGCGCAGTTTCCACAAGAGCACCTTATCATCTTTAAATCTCTTCTCTGTTGAGAGATGGAAACCTAAATACACCCACAGAGCGCCATCAGATGACAGCAAGAAAGTGGAACTGTCCCCGAACAGAAAGGGAAGTGGTCCTGGGCAATTGGGAGCCAGACTAAGCCAAACATAAAGGGAAGCAGTTAGACTAAAACTGCAAAAAGAAGCACAAGTTAAAGCATCCTCTCTGCTCTGGAGCAATTCAGCCATAAAGGACGTGCATGCAATGGGCCTGATGGCTCTCTGCCTCTGTGAAACATGGCTGTTTTAAGGGGCAGGATGAACCAGGCACCAATTACAGCCCCCAGAGTGGTATAAGGATGAACAAAAATATCCTCTCTCTGAGAATTTGGCTAGAGGCAGAGAAGTGCATTTTGAAAGTGTAGAATCTATCGTATGTGTCACAAAAGAAAACCTTCCTGTACGCAGGGCACTTTTTCAAAAGAAGACTTATGTGAGAAGGAATTATTACAGTTATTAGTTTAGGTGACTATGCAATAGAGAAAAATCTCTGTCAAGGTCCATGACTCCATTTCTCTTGACAGCATGTTAAGCAGAAGACAAAATACTGGTCCTCATCATCACAAGGAAGCATTGTTTGGACTCCAGCATCAAAGATGTTAAAACATAACTTTCCTTGTCTCCCACATGAGTCTTAAACATGACTCATTTTGAGGCTTTGCCTTTTACGCTAAGCTGAACAAACTGAGGTTGCTCCACTTTCTCAAGGATTCATCCTACGCCAGCCCCCACTGGGGTGCTGATGGTAGGCCTACCAGTCTTCAGAAGGTCTGGCAGCTCATTCAGGTGTGTTGCTGATGCCTGACTCTCTTTCTGAAAGCTGGCTCAAACTGAGATGTTTGTGGATCCCCACAGAGAGCAGCATCTCACACAAAACAGAAATAAACCCCTCAGGCTTCCACCTTTATCAGAGAATGAAGGGGCACAGCCCACAGTGAAGTGGTCAAAGCAAAGTGGCTTTTTTGTTCCCACATCACCCTTTTGGAGGGCAGGAATCCTGTGCTGGATCAGTGCAGCAGTGCTGAGTACCCAGGGCTTTCAGGCCAAGGAAAGCACTTCACATGACACATTTAGGGGTTAAGCTGCCTGGAGAGGGACCTTCTTATCAACCACCATTCAGTGACTTGCATCCTATTATGAAACCCAAAGGCTCATACCCTTCTCAAAGCTAACTGGCAGTTATTGCTGGCCAGGTTCACCTGCATGACAGGCTCTCTGCAGAGCCTGAAGCCAGCTGCATGAGGTGTGCCTTGGGGCAGGTTAACCCTGCAGTGTGAGAAAGTCAGTTTATATGGTAAGGTTGTCCCTGAGGCAGAAGAGACACGAGTGGGAAAACAGAAGTATTTCTCTAGCCTTTTCTGTGCAACTGGCTGGTTTGGCTTCCTCTAGGCTTGAGGGGGACAAAACTTTTCTAACAAGCCAGAGGAGCCTATGGGGTAGAAGTGTTTCACACATTTTTTCAATCTCTTTCAATGCAATTTTTGTCATCTCTCTCTGTATTCTCTCTTTTTCAATAAACATTCTCTGAGGTGGGTGCAGTGGCAACACCTCAGCACAGGTAAGGATATAAAAACATTTATAATGTTAAATAACAGCCTTCCTGTTATTTCCTCCCTAATTATTCTTACTGTTTGTGATGACCACTTATGGTCTAACTAATGCAAGCATTATTTCCACTCAAAGCAGTGGCAGCAAAGATGAAGACACCATTTTTTTATGTTACTTGTTTCTAAGCAAGACTTTTTCATACCATCCTTACCACTTATCTGACCATTAAATCTGCAAATACATGCAAATGGTATTTACTGTGTTGTTACATGTACCTCGAAGCAGATGGTGAGCCAGTACCACAGCTCACATTTTTACACCTTTATGCAACATCTGGGGAGCTGGATTAAATTTCTGCCAGGCCTGAGGTTTCACACAGACCTCTGCCTTTGTGGCAAGCACTTCACAACTGCTGCCAACCCCGACTGCATTGTTCAGGGGTGTTTTTATTCATAGACTATCAATAAAGGAATGCTGACAACATTTCCTCCACCTCCCTGCCCCCCTCATCCCCAAGTAGTATTTCCAAAGGGCCATGCCAAGGATTTGAGCCATCGCTGTGCGCACTGGTGGTGTCTCTGTCACCTGGATATCCTTCTGCATTTCCCATACTAGATGACCTGGTTCAGCTGATATGGCAGCACCCCTATGTGCTGTGTGTGGGCTGTACAGTGAGACAGATGTGGGGACCGGGGGCTGCTGCAGGATGGAGTCCAGGACAGAGGGCTGCGCTCTCTTTGCTCACTGGCATGGGAAAAGGAGTGGGAAGAACATCTCACTGCTCCAGGATGTGAGCCAACCTTCTAGAAAGACTTCTTATGACATTAAAACATCTGAAGGACCATTGCTAATCACCATAAGGAAATCAGGCAGGTCTGTCCTGTAGCCAGGGCTAGCAGCAGGCTGTGTGGGACTTGGGTGACACTGAGGACACCAGGAGCTGCTCTGACTCATGCACATGCAGAGCAGAAGGGAGAGGGCAATGGCAGAAGGGCCTCCCCAGCCAGGGCCTGAATTGCAGCCTATTTGAGAGATGCTGAAATCCTCTTGCCGTGGTGGGCTATGTCATAGCCACTGTTGGGCAAAAGTCCATGCCAGCCCACAGGCTGTGCAGCCAGCTCTTGTGGCTTGTCCCACAGGCTTGCTCATTGCTTGGGGACACAGTGTTTGCTGGCCCTGCATGCATGCCCTGCTGAAAGCCAGTGGGGTTAAACATGCAGGATGTGTGTTGCCAGCAGAAGTGAAACCCACCTGTAGAGTTTCCTTGGGAGAGTCCTCCCTGCTGATGAGTTCAGGAGTGAAGCAGCGCTGAAACCTACTCATGTTTCCTTGAGCAACACCCAGGCCTGGGGAAAATCTCCCAGGAGATCGCCCTCAAACACACACACAGAGCCCTCATCCCAGAGCTCTGCCCTTCCGCTTGCCACCCAAGAGCAGAGGGTTGTTAGGCAGAAATGATTAATTTACTGAAATTTGACTTGCACGGTGTGAATGTCTTCTTCTGGCAATGTTACCATAGGTCCCCTTTTTAGAGAGAAATACATGTATGAGGTATCTGACTTCTGCTTTGGGAGGGGATGAATTGCACCTTCAATACATCTGTTTCTTGAGTGGATCTGACATCTCTGTATGGCCACTTTAATTCCTCCTTCACCTCACAAGGACGCCTTTCTCATCTCTGTAGCCTTCATTGCCATTCCTCCCCTGCAGCACCCACACTCATTTTCATCATCTTTCCTCTTTTTATCACTTTGGTTTTGGAGGCCTGATATGTCTTACTCCTTCCCTTCCATGTGGTCCTTCTTTCTCCAGCAGTGTGTCATGGTGTCACTCTCCCCTCTCTCCTTCCTGGAACCTCTGCTTCTCCGTGATGCTGTGTGTTTCTGCCTCTTTTTCTCTGGCACAATGTATTGTAATTCCCAATCTTCCTACGCACAGATCCTCATGGTCTCTCCTCCCTGCTCCCTCTCTCTTCCCCTAGGCAATGTCTTGCTTCCTCTTTGCTGAACCTGGTCCTTTGGGAAACACCCAAAAGTGCCAGTTCCTCCAAGCTCTGCCTGCACAGCAGGCTCCAGCCCAGCAGGCTCCAGCCCAGCATGCCATTACCCAGCTTAACTCCCAGCCAGCCAGCAGTGCTGGTAAGCAGACCTTAAAGAGCAGAAGAAGCAGCTTTATTGTGAAGATCCTTAGCTGATGTAACCTGTCATTTTAGAGGGCAAAACAGGCAGTCTTGACACTCTGCAGTCAGTACACCTCCCTGGGATTCACTCTTTATGTTCCTCACTGCAGCCAAGGCCAGGCACAAGGGTACCCATTGCACATCCCCTGTGTCCTCAACCAAGCACAAGACTCTTCAGAGTTCTTTCTCCAACAGCTGCTGAGTGCAGGGATCCCTTTAAAACCTTATATCTCTCACACAGGGGTGGCATGCAGGGTAGGTAAACTGAAACCCTGCTCTGAAACCCTGAAGTGTGATGCACAGCAGTGACCTCAGCTGGGAAGCTCAGCAAGTTCGGGTCCTGTTCTCCCATATAGTGCTGGACTTGTTCAGCTGGGGCTGGACCTTCTTTTAGTTCAGCCCCTGGCTCCCCATGCCCCATTGAGCCCTTTCTCTTCTGCTGTTTCAGACACAGCAGTGGGAACTGCTGGGGAGAAAACTTCAGGCTGCAGGCTGTTTTCCCTTGTGAGTGAGGAGATGTGGCATTTATTACCTCTTTCCCTGAGAAAACACAATTCCCCAGGGTGACCACGTTCTGACACTGTCCCACTGTTACAACGATGGCTGACAAATGCTCTTTCAGCTCTTGGGCAGTATCCAGGCCATTTTGGTAGTGAGATACATCAGAGCAAGCAGACATACATGTCAAGGAGAGCTGTCTGGGGAAGACATCAGTATTTGGAAAGAGGGTGTTTCTCTGGGCACCACCTCAGAGATGTCTGTCATGTATTTTGGATTTAATCAAGGTACCACTGGCAGCACTGATGCAGACCAAGTCTCAGCATGCTAAGTTCAAAAACCATGTCTCTACATAGGGCACCCACGTTTGAATGCATGGGCATCTGCTGATTTACCTCCAGACCAAAGAGAATGGTGCCTATTATTTCTTCCTGCCACAGCAGACATTATGAAGTCTGCAAATACCCTTTGCATAGAGCATGCAATGAGTATGCTCTGGACACCAGTTCAGTGGTTCTCAGCTTGGGGGTGTCAGCATGGTGGTGTTCCTGAAAGCATGGCTCTATGTTGCACTGATCTACAGATGCCCTGCTTTCAAGCACACACAGGCATCCGTATGAGAGGGGAGATGGCCCTCTGGCACAGGCGTCAGCCAGATGGCAGCATGCCTTTGACCAAGAGGAAAGGAATGCAGCATCTCCTGGCGACTGGGAAAGCTTGGGTGGTTTTGCACATAGGAAGCTGCTTTAAATGTGTTTCCTCCCACCGCCTGGCCTTTTGTTTTTCAGCCATACTTGATGCTGCCGTTGGAAAGCTGAACTCCCCAAAAATGAACTTCCTTTCCTACTATAAACTGACCCTCCGGGGTTGCTATAGTGACTGCAGAGCAGCCAGTGAGCTGTGTAAACACTCCCTCCTGCTTCCCATCACACTGCGCCCTAGTCCCAGCCGCGGGATGTGTGCAGCAACCTGGATTATGCAGGCAGTTGTGAAATGCAAACCCAACAATTTCTGTGCTTCCTCCCACTTCCCCTGCGGGAAGGCAAACACAGCAGGCTGGTAGCAGGCACCAACACGCCTGTCCCTGACGAATTTGGGCGCACGGTAAGGTACCGCAGAAACCAAACCCAGACATTCACCTGGGGGGCTTGAGCAAGATGTGTAAATGCATGGTGCAACTGGATTCTTTGCAACATTCAATTCCCCTCACCTCGCTAACTGTTGAGCTGTAAAGGAGCTGTGTGGGGTGAGCAGTTTGGTACACGCACACAGCTCCTTTGGTGTAATTAATTGAAACAATCAAACAAGTGTGAAATCCATCAGTTTCTGGGTTCTCTGATGCTCACTTTGATGTCAGATCTTCCTCTTGCATTTTCTTTTTGTTTCTTTTTTAATGCATGTCTTTAAAGTCTCTGAGTCACTTCCCAAGCGCTGATGCTTGTGTATGACTGTATCCATCCCCATAAAACCAGGTCAGGTGTTTCAGCAGCAGTAGCTTGGGTGACACACTGAAGTGCCCAAGGAAGTGTTGCCCAAGGAAGTGTTGCCCAAGTAAAGTGGGGTATGCATCCCCTAGGGCTACTGCAGAAGTTCCTCTAAAACAGCAGGTACTCCTTAACCAGCAGTGAGGGAAACCACCCTGCCAGGAGGAGGCAACCAGCTCTGCTCCCACCACCTCTGATTTCCAGCACCACCAGACCTTCAAACTAACACAGTCATCAACCCTGTCTCATTAATGAAACTTCCCCTTCCCTCTCCCCACACCTGCAGCCAGGTCTGGCATAGGCAAGCAGAAGGGCCTAGGCTCCAAGTTGCTGTACTGAGATGTACCTTGACATGGTGTAAGTCATGTCTTCAAGAGCTAAGGCTGCCATCTCACCACAACAGACATGTGCCTGCCCCTAAAAGCGTAAAGCACACTGTCTCCAAGGTCTGTAAAATGATGCCCCAGCTCCATGCTATCAGGAGGGCCCATTCAGAAGTGCCAGACATCCTGCAAAGCACCCGTGATGGCAACTGCCAGTACACGTTTTTGTTTTACTATTAAAAGGCTTCCTGGCATGAGACTGGAGGACATGTGTTATCCTGTCTCTATATGCCTGGGTACCACTGACCATGCTGATTCATAGGTACCTTTGATTAGGCAGCTGGCTATACAGGTTGTCTGTATAGGGCTGACTGGGTGTTCCCTGAATTTCCATCCTTTCTGGTGCACCTCAGAGCATGCACAACCTTTGTAGGCAAGGACACTGGCAGAGGTGGGAGTGAAGGTTGTGCTTGTCTGTAATCCTAAACATATCCCGATAATCCCAGCCTGTGACTCAGAGATGGGGGGATGCAGAGGGTCAGTGTCATCCTGTTCATCCACCACAGTGAGTCATTACACCCTAAAGAGAAAAGGAGCCTTAAAGCCTCACTCTGATCACTGTGAATGATGGCAACAGGACGTGTTGCACAAAGTGTACTAAATCAAAGGCAATTCTGTTATGCAATACATTACAATACCTGGTCCCTATTGCATCTCACTTAACAGATGGCAGGAGCTGAGTCTGATTAAACAGGGTTTTCCAAATCACTCACAGCAATAAATGAGAGACAGGCAGAAGCATAAAGTGACACATAGCCCGGAGTGCCTTCTGGATCTTAGTGGATTTGTCCTTCTCAATTCAATGTGCTTTCCTTGATACGACATCCAAACGTAGATCACCTGAATGAGTTGAAGTGAGTACATGGTCTTTCCTGCTCCTATCAAAGATGCTGCTGGACTTTCCACTGCTAGGTCCAAGACTGCCTCAACATCAAGCAGTGCTGCAAGCCTGCCTGCACCGGATGCAGAAAACCTGGTGAAACCAGTAAGGCAGTAAAGACATTGATGTTCCCTTTTCCCCTGGAATTCCAGCCACAGAAATAAACAGCTTGCAAATCTCCTATTCATGTAGGGCCTTAGATGGTTGAAGTGTGTCACATGCATCTGTGAGTAGCTGGGGGGAAGGGAGGAAGGGGGAAGGAGGACACGCAAAGCAGATCTGCTTTGGCAACTCTAGGAGCTCAAAGATTGCCAGTCAGGTGAGTTTTTTGGTTTTCTTCACAAGAAATCTTAATCCCTGATGGGGAATGGGACAGCCTCAAATGATGAGGCATTCAAATAATGTCCATAGAAGTAGTTAAAAACCTGAATGCTTTATAAGTTACTGATATGTCTGCAAACCTCAAGAGTCTGGGGGTCTTTGGTGCTCTTTTTGATAATTCTGCTTGGGAGGCCAAATCTGGGGGCCCTACAGAAAACAGCACCAGTTAGGTCTCCAAGCCCAGCTACCCAGCATCAGGGCTGCATCTCAGTGGAACACCTGATGGGGCACGGAGGCACAAGTAGGCACTGCCTGATTTTACCTGCAGTCTTGGTGTGAGCATGGCATGTGCTAAGGAAGCCTAAAGGAAGACAGTGCAAGGGAGCTTTGAAGCCTTTTCTGACTCTGGCTCTGATCCAGCTGCAAATGGTCCAGGGATGCCCTTTCCAGATGTGGAGTGACACCGTGGCTGTCTGGGGAAGCTGGAAACTGCTGGGGCACGGAAGGGAGGAGGGGACATGATTATTCAGTTTAAAAAGGAGGGGAGGTTTGTGAGGGCTCTGCGAGGTCTCCCTGCTGCAGGGAGCGTGTTTTTAGAGGTGCCTCTGGCTGTGGATTGCGAGTGGCTGGTCGGCGCTGCTGTGCGCTGCTGCCTCCCAAAGCCGCAGCAGCATTGTGAGGCTGCAGACGTGCAGAACAGCTCACGCCAAGGCTGTGCGCTCACAGGTGATCTCTTGGTCTGTACATTTTCCAGTGGAGCTGGCAGCAGCTCCTGCAGTGTGCATGCTTCGTTGGCTATCCAAAGAAGGAACGGGGCAGGCGTTGATCCAGTTGAGGCAGTTTCAAGGAGCGAAGGCAGGAAGGAAAATTACCAACTTTGACATATGTAGCTCCCTGCAGGTCTCTCTTATTGTAACCTGGCAGGATGTCAAGGTGCACAGACACGACCCAGAGCTGTAACACCCGATGGCTGCTTTGCCTCCCTTCCCACCCCTTTCACACAGGCAGCAGTGGCAAGCCCATTTCTGGCATACCAGGAAATCCTGGTTCTTGCTATTATCAAGGAGGGAGCATGCAGTTATACAACTTCAAGCTGCCATCAGTGGGACCCACAGGAGGGAGGGGGGAAATAGTTCACTTGGAAAGGAATGCTGCAGTGTAGGGCAGTGGTTTTGACATGCTGGAGTGAAACTTGGCATAGGGCAACAGAGGGAATTCGTTTGCCCAGCTGACGTGGCACTTGAGCAAGAGATTAAATGAAATGGCAGTGGAAATCTTGAAAGATCACAAGAGGCGGAAAGTTAGCATGAGGCGTGTGTCTGCAGCCCTTAACGCAGGTTTCATCATTCTGGGTGTCCGTAGCTTTCTAACAACTATTGCTTATCTGACTCTCTCACCCTTTTTTCCTGCCAGCATGCATGAGAAGCCAACTGTGTGCATAGTCCTACCCAGGACAGGGCTTCCAACTTGACAAGAAGAAACGAAGACCCAGGGTTCAGCGGCCTGAAGTGTTTGTCAGCCATCTGCACTGGCAGAAATCTGCTTACTTTTCTGAGCATATTTGTCTACTCCAGTGTGCCAGGAAGAATGTAGTGTGGCATAGCAGCCATGCACAGCGATGGCAAATATTTGTTCCTGGTAAAAATTTGCTTGCCACATGTCTTCATTTGCAGTAGATCGCCTGTCTTAGAGCAGATGGGGGGGTCTGGGGTGTTCTTCTGAAATGTCACTCATTAATGAATGTGACTTAAAGAGAGTACTTATGTGGAAAGGATGGGAGAAATACGCATGTACACCAAGAAGCACTAGGTGTGCATTGGATTAACACCTTTCATTATCCCCTCTACTTTCCCAACAAGTCCCTGCCAAGGGCTTGACATCTAAACAAAACATGTTAAACCTTCGTCTTGGTAGATTATTTCTTCTGGGGCAAGTTCCCCATCGCTCTCTTTCATGCTGTGCTTTCAGCCGTTGTTTTTGTAGTCTGTCAGCACAACCTTGGGAAAAAGGACTTTGGCTGAGAGCTGAACACACAGTACCAGCTGGACTGATTTCCACCTCCTGGTATGTAGCAGTGGACTTTCACACTGTGCCTTCTTTGCCTCCCCCAGGCTGAAATCTCTCACCAAAGCTTCTGCTCTTTTGAGTGGCTGAATCCACTCAGCCACAAGAAGTGGCAGGTTTAGGCTCTTGCAGCCCCACTGTCCGGATGGGAGCCCCTTGTCAGGGTACAGGCAGCCACGTGGGATGAGGGGCTGAAGACATCAGAGGAATGTTGATGTTCTAACAAACTTGGGGATGAGCAAGGGAAGCTGGAATGCACAAGCGGATCAGGAAAGAGGAGGAAGCGAGCGGAAAAGGGAGACACCATGTGATAGATGGGATGGAGAGCAAAAGGGCAGTGTGAAATCACGCAGGGGATGGGCAGGATCTGAAGAATAAGGCAATAAAAGATGAGGGAGTTTTATAAGCGTCTAACTCGCCAGGGAGCTAGTAAGAAATTACACATATCCCCCTCCATCTCTGACTTAGGCTGTAATTTGAGAAGAAAAAAACCTCAAAAGATATTTTAGTGACTATCTCTTTCTGTTGTGGAATCAGGCTCCTGCACTATGAGGGTTTTTTTCTTTGCATTCCTCTGGTTATAGCAGTGAAGTAGATTAAAACCAAAAGCACCATATTTTGCACTTTGCCACATACTTTGCTGCCCTCCTGTCCTTTTCTCCTTTCTTCTACTCTGGCATGGAGGGACTCAAAGTGCAGACTTCTCCTCCTTAGTAGCAGTTTTACACTGACCTCATCACCTGCGTAAGACATTGCTGTCACCTGGCAGTTTTGATGCTCTTAAACAAGGGTTTATGAGAGACACAGGTCCTTTGTGTGAATAGAGGGAAACAGGATGAAGAAATTGAGTAATGCCAGAACAGCAGCATGCCTGGAACAAAGGCTTGGACGGGTGATGTGGGAAACGGATGCTACAGCCTCCTCCTCAAACATTCTCCAGGCACTGGGACATGATCTGGAAAGTCCTCATTGTCCTAGTGTCACTCATCTATAAAGTCTCCTCAACCCCTCATGTGGCCTGCAGATACTGGTGACCATCGACTCTTCTCACCTTCTTTGCTCTTTGCATGCCTCAGAAAAGGCTGTCAAACTGTATTTCTACCCTGTCTCCCCTCTTGCTACTGTTTGTCTTTCCGAAATGTACCGAGCACACCTATTTTCTCTGGCAGTGTGTTGATGAACTTCTATTTGTATCCCAGGGAACTTATAAGAATTAGGGTCAGCTTGACATGAGTGGTGTACTGTACAGAGATATTTACAGCTGCTTGCAATGCTTGTGTTGAGTATGAGACCAGAAGCAACTAGGATCCAAGCCAGTGCCTTCAGCGAATAATAGTCTTGGTTACTTGGAAATATCAGATGGCTTCAGCTTTATGCAGTTGCTATGAGGAAAAAAAGTTAGATAAACAAAGAAAAAGAATAAGAGGAGGGAGTGGTGGTTTTTTATTGGCATAGTCAAGAAGGGCAGTCAAAAAGAGAGAAAGAAACTAGAAAACAATACCCTGGGTCTTCTCTTGCAGCCCACAGTGCAGAACAGACATTTTCTTTGTGTGTCTTGATGTTCAGTATCCTTGTCCATTGGCATTTTTGGTTCCTGTCCCTCAGAGTGTCCTTGGAGGCCACTTTTATTTGGGTGCTTCACTGTTAAGATTTGTTTCTAATGCCTAACATACTATCTATCTGCATCACCATGCTGTCCTGGGACCTTATCTGTGTGAAGCACCTCCACATCTCATACCCTCCGTGGCAGCTGACAATACTCAAAAGCATGTCCCTGGGGTCAGCACTCAGCAGTTGTCCCTCTTTTGTCAGGTGTGTCTGAATAGTCCACTTGGCTTCCTCTGGGAGACTGAAGATGGGAGATTCTGAGATGGAAACTGAGAAGGGAGATTGTTTCTGGAGGTTTTATGGATCTGCTACACTGCCTGTTGCATAGATATCTTCCACTCCTATAGGTAATGGAAGAATGCTTTCAGATTCCTGGAAATATTCCATCTTTCCTTGAATAAGCAAGATAACCTGAGGGAACCAATTATGCCCTGTTTCTTGGTGCCTAGCTGTGCAAACAGGCACTCAGCCACCTTTGCCAGACCAGTCTCAGAGTCTGTAGTCTTTTATACTTCTGACCGGTAGCGTGGGTCCTGCCTGGATCCAGAAGCTGTGCAGGTAGATCCTGCGAGTCAGGAGCCTCCATCTGGAGTTTGGAGCTCATCCCTCTTTTCTGGTGCAGTCTAGCCCTGAGCACAGAGGTGGGCACAAGCCTTCCTCAGCACATCACTGTTCAGAAATAACATGAGCCCCTTTTGCTGCCCTGCAAGAAGATCTCTGAGAGCTCTGAGGTGAGGCAGGGCTTATCCTCCTTGCAGCTTGTTTCCCCTGCTTGCAGCAGGGGTTGCCTCCTCTCACAGCATTCCCCGCAGTGGCCTGTGTTTCCCTCTGGAGATGCAGCCTGTAATGAGATAAAGATGGCGGGACAGCCTTTTAGCAACCTTTGGCCTGCTGTAGCAATGGGTGAGGGCTGTCAATGCGCCCGTCAGTGGGATGAGGTTGGGGTACTCTTGCCTTCGGGTAGCGATGGAGCTGGTCCTTCCAGGGCAGTGTACTCTTGCTTGCCATGACTCCAAAAAAGCCTTGGCTCCTCGCAGGGTGCTGGCACACATGGCTCACTAGAGCCCTGGCAAGTTTTTAAGGATTTGTCAGATGGGAACAGTGGTGGAGAAAAGAAAAGTGAAACCAGATGTTTTTCCTTACAGTTGCTTCATATTCATATGGGGGGGGGGGCAGAGAAGAGAGGCCATAAAAATGTCATAACCCTTGATCGCTGAGGCTCAGCATCATACTCTGCAAAAATCAGTGCTGTAAATCTGCACCTCTGCCTTGGCAGCCGTGGGTCCTGATGGGGAGATACCCTTGTGATAGCTGGGGGGGGCAGAGACAGCGTTTTTTCAGCACAAACTGGAGGAAAAAGCCTTTTGGAAGTCAGCACCGATAGGCTATTTTTATGGAATCAGTTATTTTTTCAGATTTCTCTGGGGATACATCAGCGCTGAGTCCTGAGGCTGATCGGCAGGCTTAGAAACTTGGGATGTGTCTGCATCACAATCAATCTATCCTGCAGGCTGTGCTGATGGAGTGGAGTTAACTTTATCCTCTCCAGCCCAGGCTCACCTGTCAGCACAGCCAGGGTAGCGCAGTGCTGGGGTGAGGATCCACCAATGAAGAATTCACCTAACTTTCCTGGTGGGGTTTTGCAGCCCTTGCTGCCCTGCGCGGCTGCAGCTACACAGGTCCCTGTCACCTCAGCATCCAACCTGGGTACCACTGCAGGGCAGTGCAGTGTAGTGCCAGCAGCTGTGTAGAAGCATTTCTGGTCAGAGGGTCTGGCTGGCACCACAGAAGAGCTGCTAAATGACTCCAGTTATCTCTTTTTACACATCAGTGAGGCTACTTGTAGTCAGAAAGCAACCTTGAGGAGTGCCCAGCAGCCCCCCTTCCAGGGCAATGAGTGCTTGGGTGAATACAGAGATGGAGAAGAGGAAATGAAAGTTGTGTATACATATGCCTGGAGCCAAACAAGGATTTAAACAGACAGCAGCTAGGCCTTTTCTGCTCTGTGCAGCGAGGCCTGTGATGACCAGATATTTTTAATTGATATTTTACGATATTTCCATGCTCAGTTTCTGCCTACACATCAGCAGTGAAGAAAGGCTTTCCTTAATCTGATGCAGACTGTATGGGCACGCATCTGCCTTGCAGGGATTGGGGTGGGAGGTGGCTTCAGCTGCCAGCCCAGATTCTGAATCTGAATTTCCCTGCAAGGTCAAAAGTGACTAGGTTTAGCACAATTTTGAGGAGGGGTGTGGGGTGTGGGGGGTAAGCTGTGTTACCTCCCATAGGATTCAGGTACTTTGTTGGGCTTGGCAGTGTATAGTTACCACGTTACTTGCACTGGTGGGTGAACAGGAACAAGAATAGTATGGAAGGTGGAGAGTGTATGAAGAGAGCAGAGGGCATGATCTCTGAAGATTTCATTTTGGATCTCAATTCAGCCAAAAACCTCTGTGGTTTCTGTAGTCAAATCATGTAAACCAGCTTTTGGAGCCATCTGCAGTTGGTAGTCTCTGCTGAGACTACCTGAGATTGCACATTGCTCAGGTATTATGACAGCATAGCCCAACTGGTTGGAATAATTTTAAAAAGTATTCCTGTAAAATAATTTAATGGAATGACTGCAGCATGTTTTAGTCACAGTGACTAGGAGTTTGTTCTCCTTGCAACAGGAACTGCAGACATTTTAACTTACTGCTTGATTTCTCCATCATCACACCAAGTGATGGAAAGTTGGAGACACTTGCAAGCTGTCTGGCATTGTCATCATACTACTTCTGTGAACACTGGCACCCTGGGCATCCTAGTGTGCTGCAGCTGTCAAAAATAGATTATTCTGTACACAACTGTGCTTACACCAACTTGGTATTGACTGGGATGTTCTCAGACAGATGCAGTTCTTCTGGTCCTTCATCACTGCTCCGGTTTTCTAGACCTCTGGTCTATCTCATGCCTCTCTTCTGGATGCTTTCCAGTTAGTTGGTGTTGATGTGTTATGTCGAAAACCGTACAGCAGTCCAGCTCCAGCCTGGATAGCCCTGGGTGGAAGGATTACTTCACTTGTCCCAAGGGCTTTTCTCCTGTTTATACATTCAGCATGTTGTTTGTCTTTTTCCCAACGGTGTTGCACTCTTGACTGACATTCAGCACATGACCCTGATCCTTCCCTGCAGAATGCGTACTGAGATGGTGGCGTCTCCATCCTGGATTTGGGAACTGATGTATTTCTCCCACTGTATAGCTCCTAATACTTGGCCTACTAGAAATACTAATTCTTCAGTTTTCCTGTGGCTAATGGAAAAGAACTTTTATGATTGGTTCAGACAGTTGATTAATATTCATTTGGGGGAGGCTGGCTTGGGTGATGGAGCAGTGGCAGGCCAGAGCACCGGGAGACAGAAGCAGATGTTATGGGCAAGACTGAAAGGTAGTGGCTGATGTTCAGTAGTGAGAATACTAGTTAGCTCTGTCAAAACATGGGTGTTGCTGACCAGCTTTAGAAATAATTACAAAAGATTGCCTGGTTGTAGAAATGAACGTAAGAACGGTTTTGCATCTGTCTTTGAGTTAGGGAGCTAGAAATAGCCAGAGGGTGAGGATTTCATTTGCATACCTATTATCTCCTGGCATTTTGCAAAATGACTGAAAACTTGAGCCAGTTTGCGAAATGACTGGTTTCACAATACGAAAATATGACGTATGGCTGCTGTATCTGAAGCAGAGCAGTAATTCAACAGCACCTTTAGTCACTGAGAGATGAAACTTGTCTGGAGAGGAGTTTGCTCCCTCTGTCAGATGTCCTCTCTGCCCCACTTGCAGCTGAGCACTTTGAAGGCATTAGAAAGGACAGAAGGCCTGGAAACTCAGTACTGCATTATTTTTGCTGCTGTCAAAGAGCTCTTCCCCTTGCACCAGGCTGCTTCTTCCTGCTCCTTTTGCTTTAGCTCAGCACAGCAGAACTTCTCCAGCATTAAAAACCGCTCCTTCTGCCATGCAAGTGTTGGGAGAGAAGGGTGACTGCTGGGCAACTGATGTGTTGGGGTGAAACGGTGTTGGGAAAGAAAGCACAATGTTCTTTTGCTTTTATGGAAAGTGATATATTACTGTAGACCACAGTAATCCAGGATCTGCTCTTAGCTACTTCACAATCAGCGAACAGGCCCCACTTGTGCTGCACCAATCATTTGTGCAGCTGTGGTAGGGCAGGAGGATGTCAATTAATCTTGATTTGTGCTGTAGAATTACTTCATATGAGAGGAAATTTATCATAGGCTTTGGTTTCAGTGCATGTACATGGACATCATGCTACCTTTGCAGGGAAAACACGGGCCTCTGCTGTACCAGGAAAGTCACTGGTCCTTGCTGGAACTTCCTGGCAAATTCCTCCACTTCTCGGGATCCCTAATTCAGTCTAAAAGATGGAGCAATAAGCACACAGTACAAAATGTTTCGCAAACTTTGCCCAGCCTGTCCCTCTGTCACACCCATTTTAAGGAAAAGAAAATTAAGGTTTTTGTTCAGACATATAAACAGTTGTAATGATTATCTGCAAGGAAGCTCAAACTGTGAGATGCAGGGGAAACACTGAAACAGGTGAAGCCCTGGGTCTGAATCACACAGCACAAAGCCTGTGTCTCTAAAACCCCCAAAAGATATAGGCAAGCGCACTGCCCAAATACAGACATTTCTTGTGTCTCAATATTCCCTCTGCCACCATCCTGAAGCAGAGAAAAATGAATTTACCTTCAAAACTGCAAGGCTCAGACAAATAAATACAGAGCAAACCATAAATGTGGTATTCTTCTTACTGGCTTCTTTTGCAAGGTGATGTTTGCGCAGAAGAATGAAGCTCTTTTCTCTGAGATGTGATGAAAAAATATGGAATAAAATGACTTGTGACAAAACCATGAGACCTGCTGAACTGTTTGTCAGTCCAGTGCCCAAGTGTACCTGTTCTCCTTCTTCACCCAGCATACCAGCCCCTGTTGCATGAAGCCATGTTGCCATGTTCCCCAGGGACCAGGCTAGTCTGAAACGGGTGCAAGGCAGCACATGCTGGCTGATGTAGTCAGTACAGGTCAAAGCAGGGAAGAACAGCATGGCCTTCAGCAAAAACCAGTTCAGGGACCTAGAGAACTGGCTGCCTTTGTGAGCTGGGGCTGAAGTCCTCGCTGCTATGCCTCTGCCGTGCTTGCTCTGTGCCTGACCCCACTCTGCTGCAGCTAGCTCAAGTATGCCAGCCATGCTGATTGTGGAGATCACTGCGTGCTAGCCAGAGGAGAAAATAGCTGGGCAGATGGTGCTATATTAAGGAGAGCATCTCATAATTGTCTGCTGGGATTCTCCAGGGGCAAGGGACCGTCTTGGCCTCACTTGCTCTCTGCCTTCTCTGTGCCTCCTCCTTTTCTACCCCTTTTCTCCCTCATAGATCTTCTCTTGCTGAGGATGCTGTGGGGTGATGCACTGCCCAAGGGGTGCTGCCTCCAGCTGGAGGCTGGGGGAAGATGAAAGCTGGTTATACAAAGTCTGTGCCCCACGTGTGCTCAAGCAAGCCGGAGGAGGCCCCTCATTCCCACGCCCCAGTCCAGCTCCCTGCTCTGCCACAGGACCCAGGGCAGGACCAAAAAGGCAGTTTTCTGCAGGGATGGGCTGGCACAGGCGAGAGAGGGCCTCCTAATCTTCCTTGTCAGCAATCAGCTTTCTTCTCTTCAGACTCCATGGGGGAAGGACTTGCAGCAGCATGTTTTTCATCTTCCTCTCCCAGCCTCATCTCCTCTCCTTTCCCCACTCCCACCACTCCTAGCCAGTACCAGCCCTGCTCTTCACCCCTGCCAGTTGTCTCTGTCTCCATCCCAATGCTCCCCTTCGGTTCCCAGCTAAGCTCCACTGAGCAGGGAAGCAGGCAGGGGCCGGAGGGGAGGACAGTGACAAGACACAGCTGCTGGCTGCTCTTAGAAGCTCTGAGAGTGGCCCCTAGTGACCAGCAGCAGCGCGGGCTGGGCACAGGAGGCTGCATGGCAGGACGGAGGGCACTGATGTCCCCTCGGGAGGTCAGTGCGCACTCCCACGGGGTCACCCTCTGTAAACAACCGAGATCCATCCAGCATGCAGAACAAATGGGAGAAGAAAAACAGTTGGGTTGATGATGCAATTGAAGGGCCTGAAGATTTGTGGCTTTGCACTATTACCCTTAAACTTTTTTTGGTGACACTAGGACTATTCCCTAGTGCAGAGAGGTCTCACAAGGAAGCTGGCCAGAAGTTCCCTTTCCCCATCCTCTCTTTCCCCAGCTTTGCTGGAAAATGGAGTCCAGGTGTTACATGACTTTTCCAGCCCTTCAAAACATCCTAATGGATAGTACGAGGACGATAGCTGAAAGCACTTGGAACGGTCATCCTCCTTTATCTGTGCAGGCATCTGGTGTTTTGGGGGCTCAGAAAGGAAAAGAGCTGCCTGGTCAGATGTGATATGAGCTCGAGTGCAGTATATCTGGGCTGTGCCTAGGATCCCTAGCAGGTCACCACAGAAAAATGGAGTGCAGAGGAAGCCCTGGAATTGCTCTAAATAATGAATGTTCAGGTTCCTACATGTACAGAAAAAAAACTGGCTCCCTCCACCAGTTAGAGTGTGGAAGGATCAAAGATGGAAATACTGGGGTTGATCATAGTGAGTGTCAAAAGGGATGCTGGAAGATGAAGAAGCACAGCAGCCGCATGGGAACAGTAATGCAGTCACTCAGAGACACAGCAAATGGCATGTGGGACAGTAGCCATCATTTGCTCTTTATAGCACACATCTTACTTGGTTAGCTCTTCTGTTGTAAGAATAATTTTACTGCCTGTGAATGGTTTTCATGACACTTCTTTTCCACGCAGCCCTTTTACAATGTTTTTTCCGTATTAAACTTGACAGGTTTTTAAGTGTAAGATTGCCACAGAAAAAGGAATTTTGGTCTTTTCTAGCTCTCAAACATTTAAAAAATCTTGTCCACAGCATTGCTCCCAAATAACTTTTCCTGGTTGTTAAAATACGATGCTCCTCTGTTTACATAATCCCCTTCTTCATATCACTGTTACCAAGTGCTATTTTGTCCCAGAACATCGTGGTCCTCTCAGGACCTAGTCTGTTATTTAAGATGTCTCTGTGTCTGTGAGGAAAGAGGCAGGTGAGGTCGCTGGCTGCCTGATGCAAAGCGCCTGTGCTTGAGAGAGGGAAATAGTAATTCTGTTGTAGAAAGCGATGTGACATGCCATGTGCACAATGCAGGGCAGTTATGGTCATTCACATTCAAAAAAGATTGATTCACACTGGAACAGGTGCAAAGAAAGGCAGCGGGAGGATTAGGGCATCGGAGAGCTGAGGTTATAAAAGTAGACTAAAAGACCTTGGCTTATTTAGTCCAGCACCATGAAGGCTGAGAGAGGGATATGATCGCTCTCTATAAATACATCCTGGAGGTTAATGCTAAGGAGGAAGAGGAGCTATTTCAGTTAAAGGACAATGCTGACACAAAAGCAAATGGGCATCATAAACCTGGCATGCAGAAACCGAGATGGGAAGTTAGATGGCAGGGTGAGGACAGGGTGAGGGCAAGGGTCTCAGGATGCATTGGTGTGGCTACCTGTGCATGCAGGCTGGGCATGCAGTGCGCTGTCTGATGCCTGGGGCTGGCACTGCCTTCCCTGGGCCCCTGCAACCCATAGCTGCCCCACTGCTGGAGGTGAGCAGTGCTGATCTTCACACAGAGATTTCACCAGCCCATCAGTTACAATGGCCATAATAGTCTCAGTTTGCCTGCCTGGAGAGGGAAGAGGCTCCACTGAGAGAGGGCGCACTGGCACCCGCTTTGTTTTGTTGCCAGGGGAGGAGAGGTTTCCTTGTAATGGCTTCCAAAGAGTATTTTGGGGCATGGAAGGAGGTGGCTGGCCCAACCTGCTGTTGTCCGTAGGGCCAGGGCCTGGGACCATAGCCAGCTCCCCAGGGCTTGTGCTGCAGCAGCGCAGGGCATCCCCATGATGCCATGGACATTTTGTTCCTGGCACAGCATGTGGTCTGCTGCTGGAGTTAGCCCATGGCTGAGAAGCTCTCTCTGGGTGCTCTGTCACTTGAAATCACTCGTATCATGTTGTGCTTCAAATCTCTGACTTGGGCTTAAGATCTCGCTGCCTAAAAATGTTGGCAACAAGAGTGCAGGAGTGAGCTGCTCTCAGTGATGTGAGCTGAGTGGCTGCTGGCGTGACAGTCCAGTTTTATTTCCACCCCACATCATATGCTCTCTGAGAGATTTCACCTTCCCATCAGTGGGATGGAGAGGAGCTGCCAGTGAAACTGTGCCTCCTGCTGAAACATACTCAGCCAGGGCAGGAGCCCTGCCTTTCCTCCCTGGAAAGATGATGCTGCTGGCTCTGGGGATGCTCTGCTGATCCAGTGCTCTCAGCACACCCCACCTTCAGTGGCCAGGCTGCCCACCTGAGGACCAGGTGACATAAAAAGCAATGGAGGCCAGAAGGGTCAGCCTTTGTTGCTCCTTGCAAAACAAATAACATTGTGGTCACAAGTATTCCAGCTCATGTGTTTTTGGGCTTCCCTACCTTTTCTATTTTCATTGCTTCCATTGCTTGAGGGCAGCCCATGGGATGAATATTTCACTCCAGACTTCCATTCAGCTGTTAAGTCAGGGTGCTTGCCAGAAACGTAATTCTTTCTTATATCTCCAGGATAATAGCTGGGCAGGATGGTGGATGGCTCATTCAGGGCGAGACATTACAACACTTTTATTCCTGGCATAGGATGGTATGTGGCTGTACTGCCTGTGGGTAGGTGCTTGGCTAGCAGGGCTTCTTTAAGGAGGCACTTCTTTTTCTTTCCTATTGAATAACTCCTGTGCTTTTCCCAGGGAGTTCAGCTGGTTAGAACATCCCGCATCAGAAAAGGGACCCGTCCATTCATGTGTTAGATACCTGCTGCCCTCTAATGGCTGCCTGTCCCCGCGAGCCTTGCTTGGGACAGCATAGGTTTTGTTCGTTCAGCTAAAGAAGTCTGCTCAGCTCCGAGGTTTTTCCAGCGATTTCATCATATAAGACCAGTCTCTGGAGAGAGAGCGTGGAGAGGTCCTTCGTTAATTTTCACTTTATAACGTGCCTCTTCTTCTTCTCTGCACTCACAGCGAACCCCATCCTTTGCTCCTTGCTTCTGCCACATCCCATCCTGCTTTGATTCCTGTCGGCCAAATACTTGCCTTTCCTAACAGCTTTAGATGCAGTTTAGAGGGTGAATAAAGAATAACGACAGCACAGCCCTGGAACTCCATGAGCTCTCTGCAGACCATAGGAGACCTGCAGAACACAGCTGGAAAGACAGTGCTCTGGACTTCTCATTCACCCAGAGAGGGTTCAGACAGCACTATTTGTGAAATGCTTTGCTGTGGTAATGAAGACACATAGTGCCAGCTTCTGCTCTTTCACTACCAGATGTGATAATGTCTGCTCTGTTCTGAGAAACCTATCTGTGCCTAGCCTGCCTTGTTGACTTAGAGGGATTGCATTTCTTACCAAGTGGGGAGCATGCAGCTCCCTGCTGAATGGCTTGCTGCTGCTTATCTTCAGGCAAGGTAAAGCGTGTTCCTCCCTTAGGAGCATTTCCTGAACCAGTATGGGCTCCCTGGAAAGCCTGGTGATCATTGAGTGTTGTGGAATTTTCTTCCCAAAACTAAAATCTGTATGGAGGTACATGGTTGTGTTGGAGCAGCACAGCACAAGGGAAGCAGTAAGATATCTGGAAGGAATTTTGCAGATGAGTTAATAATGAGTATGAAGAATGGTACCGACACAGCCTGCATCTCTTTGCCAAGGAATCTAGCATCCTACTGAGGACTGGAGGCTGTAAGCGACAGGGGAAAATGAAAGATGAATTGCAGTTAAGCAGAAAAACAAGCACTCTGAGACATCTTGCAGGAAAGTTCCAGGGCTGAAGCCTAACTTCATTCACAGCTTTCTCCCTCTTTTAACTACTTTTGATAATTTTGCTAACAATCTCAATGAGAACACAGGATCGCAACTGTTGTTTCATGACAGTTAGCCAGCCTCAGTGAAACTTTAATGAAAACAGCAAGGCTGCAGTCTTCGATGTTCCTTCTTCTATCCAGCCTGGACAGAATAGTTTTTGTGCTCTATTTATGAAATGTATTTTAAATCTGGGTTTGTACATTCTGGAAGGTAGGGGGTAGAAGTCTGACTTCATTCAGATCAGTGGGAGCTTTGCTGTGATTTGCATGGGACAGAGCTTTATCCTTGTTTATGTAGTTTTGCAGCCAGGCTGCAGAACTATTAGGATGCCTGGGCCAGAAAAAGAAACCTTGAAACGCAACACTGCTTGCAAACGGTTGGGGTAAAACTGCTGGGAAAGTCCCAAGGAAACTGAACTGGCATAAAAGTCATGTGTTTAGCTTGCCATTTTTTAGACGGTTTTTTTGTGCTCTCCATCTCCTCTCTCGCTGCCTGAACTGAGAATGATGTGCTACAGAGCAACCTGATCTGCAGAGGGCTGCAATTCTGACACGTAGCCATCTGCAATGCCTTCACCGACAGGGGAATGACGGGTAGCTTTTCACGATCAGATAATAGGCGGGTGCAGGACAACCAAAAGTCTGAACATACTTAGTAAGCAATGTTCCTGACTAATGTAGGCAGCAGTTGGTTTAATAGCAATCCGCACTTGGTAGCCAAAGTGCTACGGGATGTGCTTGGATCAGGTTTGGGCATGCATCAGGTTAAAAAACTGCTCTGTTAGATGGGTTGCTCTTTCTAAGCTGCCATTATAGGCCAGTGCAACATGCTGAACTAGGAACCACGTGTGAAAAGGATTTCTAGGTCACATCTCTGTGGCTATGAATTTGCACCCTTGGGGTTTTCAGGTGGTCTTTCTATATCTAGTAGCACTCATCAGCTTCTAAATTCCCCAGTCTGTGTCTGCGCAGCAAAGAGCATGTGCAGCTGTTCATTTCATTAGACAAACCCTACCCCTCATATTCCAGAATAACAGTCAACATGCTTAAAATTTCTATTTTGGGTAGAACAATGAAACCAATAAATTGCAGTGTAGTTTTTCCCCCAGAAGATGCACTTTAAAAATGGTTACATCTGCACAGCCCCTTCCGCTAAAACACTAGGATGCTAGGTGCCGTACAAAGTAACCCGAACATCTACGCACATCTGCAATACGTTAAAGTGGTTGTGTGATTTTAAACTCATTTAGTTTAACATTGTGCCACCCATGTGCGGAGGGAAAATTTCACAGGTACCACCAAGCGCTGTGCTGGGCTGTTAAAACAGGCAACCCTTTAGGTAGAGCTTTGAGCTAAAAATAAGTCACTCAATCCAAGTGTCCACATAAGGTTGTGCTATGCTCTGTAGCTTATCTGGTAGCAGTGACTTCAGAGGAACTACATTGAAGAACGCAAGAAGAAAATTTCGTCCCAGGCTCTGATCTCACAACGTCCTCTAGGCTGATGTAGTGCGTAAAGCAAACCCTGATACTCGTTTGGTGCAACACTGTCCCTTCTTTCCACAGAATTTGTCTCAGAAGAATAAGGATCCAGTCAAGTACAGACTAATCCTGGACCCAAACATGATGGCTGAGGAGTTGCTGGGCTGGATCCTACAGCCCTTGTTTAAAACAAACCAAAACAGACAAACCCAACAGTCCTGCTGACACAAGGTGGATTTTTGCCTGAGGGAGACCTACCAGGTTTGACACTTGGTGAATGAAAAGTGAAATTGTTGGGGTGACTTTCCTGTTTTCTTCAAATAAACACACCAACACTCCTATCGAAAACAATGCTCTGCACAGAATCAGTTTGGCTTCCTCTTCTAGACAAGACCCACCAGAGAGAAATCGGCCAAATATTGACAAGATGCTGCTGACTGTAATAAGCTAGATATAAACTGGACAAAGGGACAGCCCATGGGCCTTCCTTTGCCCCTACCAGTGGAAAAGGGATGGTTGAGAAGTCCCTGCTGTTGTTCAGCTGTTGGTTAACAGAAGCTGTTTTCCATTTGGTTTTGCGCTGGTTGAGCAGTCCCGTCTGCAGCTGTATCGTGTTACACACTTATGCAATCCCATGCTCTCTTGCAAACAATGACAGAAGCAACCTAAATCATGAAACATGAAGACTATAATTAAAGAGGGGAAAGTGCTTATTTTGCATTCAGATACCCACAGCCAATTCAGATTAGCTGAACTAGCAAATCGCTTGGCACAGGCTTAATGAGGATAACATTTGCACTGGACTACATGATGGCTGTTTCACCCCACTGTTGGCCAAGACACTAGTGTAACGTGACTGACACTACCATGGCTTGGGCAGTTCTGTCCTTAACAGACAGTGAGATTTACAACAGGAACAGGAGTAGCCCTGCAGTTAAACCTGCCTCAGGTTCTCAAATCATTAGCATCTGGGGGAGCTCTGGTCCAGGATGATGCTTCAGGTCTGCTTCTTAGGATTGGAAGTTTGCAGGTCTACAGATCCGACACTATCCCGTCAGACTATGCCCTATGTTTCCGTGCTGGGCTTACCCTCTTCACACTGGTTGTGGGGTTCATGCATCCATGCAGCTTGCTATTGCAGTTGGCTATGAAAAGTGAAGCCACCTGCTAAGAACTCTGAAAAAAGAGTGTACAGCTGTGGAAAGTCTCTGAAAGCTTTGGGAAGTGTTTCAGAAGCCCCTACTCTCTCCCTCCCACTTCATAAGGAAGAAAGAAGCACAGTTTTTGAGATGTGATATTTCTTTCAGAGTTTTCTTGCTGGAGGTCTTCCTTGGGGAACCCAGATTTGTAGCTTATGCAAGCATTACTGGAACAGCAGCTGTTTAATGTTAAACAAAGAGAGATTTTCATCCAACTGATTGCTAGATATTTAAGTTAAATAAGAATTAATTAAGAATAAAGGCCTGCTTCCCTTTTAGCTTGCAACTTTAACTCTGGTGAACATCTCCAAGCGACCCACTTGAGTTTTCTGATTTGTGCCACTGTCATCAGGACTCCAGAAGTTTTAAGTAAGATAAGAAAAACCGAAGGTGAATGTTTTTATGTTGCTGCCTTGGGGACTATGAAACTGTATACACCTGCTGGATCTTCAGCTGACCCTAGGGACATCTAGCAAGGGAAGGAAAAGAGCTTAAGTATAAAATGCAAAATACGGGGAAGATGAATCAGCACAGTTTTGATGCCGGTGGCTCCACCTCCCTGTTTTAATAATGAATCTCCCCCTTTTTCCTGCTATGATCATTCTCTGCACGTGGTAAGAATTATTTTACAGATCACTGAATGCCAGAAATTATGCAAGTTATGCTGTCTCAATATCAGTGACACCCACGTCTTGCTAATTTATATTGGATATGAAGATAATTACCCATGACTTTGGGCAAGGAGGTCAACAGTTCAGTTTATGGAGAGTTCTGCAAAATACTGATGGCAAAACACTGCAGCATCTTGTAACACTGGTTACATAGCAAACACTTTCTTGTCCCACTACTGTCCAAACCTCCGCATTATCCCTTTCCACAGCCATCCCATCACAGCCAAAAGCTTATCTATCTGAAGAGTCAGGCAGCTCTCTAATGGGAAGATGTTGCATGATAAAGAATAACAGCTCTATTTCTCCATATGCATACATTTTTCACTGTTAATCTCTCATTCCTTTGCCTCAGTCTCTAGGAGGAAGAGTTCAGGCATCTTAGCCGTGAAAATAGCTCTGTATTGCCAGACAGTTAACTAAATTTGAGATGCAACAGGTTATTCTGCAGAAGTATGATTCAGGCTAGGGACTGTGTTTACCAGGAGGGCACAATACCACATTTTACTGACCGAAGTATCAGTCAGACACAAGACACTGACTCTGCTGACGCAACACAGTGAGCTAGTTCTCCAGCTCAGGGGTATCTATACCCCAGCTTCGTCTCAGAACCTCACAACCAGAGATGTTTCTTTAACACCTCCCACCCCCTTTGATTTGTAGGAGACTGATTGTTTTGTACATAATGGGGTAAGGACTTCAGCAGCCCTAAGCCAGCCTAGCTCTGCTTCCGCTTAGCTTTGCTGTAAGCTTTGGGTGAGAACAGTGATGATTTTGCATACTAACAAGCCCTTAATTGTGCTTGCATTTAGATACCTCCTCTCGTTAATTTAGCTGAACTCACAGCATGAGGTTCACCTGTCTGAGGGTATAACAGATGACCAGTCTCACATGCTGACAGAGAGGAGCTTATTTACAGCTGGGACCATTTCCAAGCTATAAGGCCCAACGGAGCCTGGGGGGTTACAAAATGGAGCTAATAGGGTTAATTCAGCACTCTCTTGCCTTTAAGATGCTTGCCTGATTTTACTCAAGTGATGAAGCAGTTGCTGGTGCAACCCACTCTTTCAATCACTTTTATATTTCGCCCTCCAGAAATGACAAGAGTTTGGACTTGGTTTTACCATCAGCTTTAATTTTTAGTTTAGGAAAGATGGAGGTGGAAGTTGAGGTGTCTATAAACATTGCTTCTAGTGCAGGTTCTGTCTTCTTCATAAAGAAACAGACTGACCTGATATTCCCTCCATCTGCAGGAGCTTCTCTGATTCCAAAGGTACTGTTACCAGGCAATTCTTATAGAAGTGTATTGTTTATTTTGAATTCTCTAAATATGGGCTTAAGATCATAGATAGTTGTACTTTTTATTGCCTTTACTTAAAAAGAAAAAGCTACTTTGGGACTACTTAGACCTAGGTAGATGCTGACTCTCAGAATTTGGTTCTCAGTGATGCTGCTGCAAGGAGCACAGGGAGAAACAGCTGCTTATGAACTATGAAAGAAAGGCTCTTTATCAGCCAGTGGCGTCACTCCTGCGAAGATCCTGGGAAAACTGTTTCCATGGATCCCAGTGCCTTGTTGGATGGAGGAGCAGTTGGGTATTTGATACTTCTTCAGAAGTCATGTACTTACAAAGTCAGATGCTGACATCAAGTATTCGGCAACTTAAGAAGATGGAATTGTGGGTTATGTTGGTGTATTCTACTTTTTCCTCTGTGTCTTTCCTCCCTGTAGACTACCAGTATGTTTTCTACTTTAACTCTGCTTCAAACTTGTTCTTTTTTTTCAGCTTTCAGTGATTGGTCCAGTTCAAAGAGTTAATCTCTTCTACATATGTTAAATACAAAGGTTCTCTTCTGGCTCAAGTGCTGCCTTGCTGAAGCCTGTCGTTTCTTTTCTCTATTTTTTGGAATCAAATTTATGGTTGCCTCTCCACAGAGTATGAAAGTTTCTTTTTATTATTATTTTAAGTAAAAAATACAACTGCCGTGGTGTCCCACTTCCTGGATGACATTGGCAACTTTATGTGTGGCTACTGACATTTCAAGAGAACCATCTTATACAGGCAGCCTGTGTTTGGCTAAATTTAGCAAGTCGCAGATCAAGTGGCAAGTATGTTCTGCCCTGAAACCTATTTTAGGGAGGAACTCTGCATAGGCACCAAGAGGTTAAAAAGCTGTGGAGGGGAGAAGAAGGAGGGGGGAAAAAAAAGACAAGAAGCAAAATATTTTGCAAGAATTGTTGCTATGTTCTGAGCTTCAGCTCTTGGACACTGGGCTCTGAATCACATTCACTGGGGAAACAGCTGCAGCTGTTTAAGATGCTACTGCTCTTCAGCTGTTTGTTACCTTCCCTTTGCAGGCTGTGGTCTGAGCACAAGCCTTCTCCCTTGGCAGCTTAGGCTTAAGGTACTGGCTTCTAACCTGAAGAAGCCAGAAGTATAAAACCCAGATATGTGCTGGGAAACATAGCAAGAGGGATGAGTTTGGCCTGGATATTGTAAATGCAATACTTTCAAACCCATTGCAGAAGCTTGCTGTGGCTGCCTGGGAGTCCTGACCGTACTCTACTGCCCCAGATCACAAAAAACCTTTCTGCATATTCAGTTGTGACTGGCTAGCTAAAATATTTTGGAAAATTGACTTGGCTAAATCACAGAGAAACCATGGTGTGGACATGCTGGTCTGTAATTAATTGATGAGCGCTAACCAGATAAAAACCGGTTGTCAGCTCGCTTAAGTGCATTCATATGGGTTTGTGCGCGTTTAGCCAAACAGTTCAAACCCTGTTTTGATTCAGCTGCTTCTAGACACTGTTTATTTCCTCCTATAAAAGTGTACATTAGCACAAAGGAGGTGTAATGCTGTCCCAGAACAGAGGTGTGCCACTGTGTGCTCATCCTCTCCCTGCTGCCAGGGAAGCCTGTGATGGACGATGCAAAGCAGACTGCCTCCCTGGGAGCCCTGCCAGTGGCTGACTCAAGGTGAAGTATCTCAGGGCTGGCTGTAATGGGTAAGGGCCGCACCTGGGCTGGTTGAGCAGCACACCTGGTGCTGTCTGCTCTGGCAGCAATTGGGAAAGACATTGGTGTTTGCTGGCATACCCCCGTGACAGCGTGCCTGCAGCTCATTGCGGCTCCAGCTGCAAACAGGCCTGTGAGCTCACACAGCTTTGACATCTCGTGTTGCCCCAGCCTGTGCGGGTGGGGAGCTGGCACAGCCCCTCTCCTTCCCCGCTGGAGAAGGGAGATGGGTGAAACTAGGCTGGAGGCAGCTGAGTCACAGGCTGGCTCCTTGCTTGCTCTTGGGGCAGCTTCTTGCCTGATGATCCAGAGGTACATTAGAAACAGGAAAAGAACAGCAAGTTCCTAGTGAGGATGCTGGTCTGGCAATCTGGAGGTGTAGGAGACTCCCAGCTGTTACTGGCCTCAGCTTCCCCTGGAAGCAAGATGGGGCTAATAACTACTGTACCGTGAAATTCAAGCTCTGGAATATTGAACATTACTTAAGGGAGCATTCATGGACTATTACTTGTTTTGTGTTTCTATTAGCCACGCTGGCACTTACTAGAATGGAAATAACCTGGGATCTAGGGATCCCACATGTAGGCTCTTTGTCGTGTAGTTTGCTTGCTTATTTTACGAGTTCAATCAATGGACAAAATAGATGAGGGTATTCTGTGTCAGCTGGTAGTGCAATATAAGAATAAGCACGATTAAGATTTATTTTTTTTTAAAAGCTTTTGTACCACAATCATGGGGGGAATAAAGAGGGTATTCCCTTTTTTGTTCGGATGTACTAAATGGGTCCTCATAGTTATTAAATCTCAACACAGAGGTTTTGACCAGCCCAAAAGGCATCCTGGTGATGAGGAAACTAATGCACTAAGTGCTTTTGGTGCCCAAGTGTTTAGGAGGGATGCTTTCCTAAGCATTCAGTACTCTTTCACAAAAGTCCTAAGAATGGTTGGTACTCAGCTGTAAAAGCATCTCATGTCTGCAAAACCAGAGAAGGCCATGCTTAGTTTTCTTCATATTCCTAAAGCTGGAGGAAGGAGGGGAAAATCCCTACCCCCCCGAACCTGAAAGGAAACATGCTTAATACCTCCCACCTTCCCCAAGGGGGGAAGATCAAGTATTTCTCAAGCCATGAGAAACTCCCTGAAAAAGACCAGAAAATAATGATGTTTTTGCAAGCAGCCTTGAAATCTCCATAAGAAAAGACAGAATTAAACCTCTTGAAAACCTTACATGGGGCAACACAGGTTAAAGTACAGTTTTCAAATCAGACTCATTGTCCATCAGTTTCACTTCTGTGACACTGAGCAGAAGTAGAAAGGGCTGTTCCAGCCCCTCCTGGCAGGATGTGGCAATGTTGAAGAGCAGAAAGCAACACTTCAAGGCTGCTTGGGAAGAGAAGGAATTTAATTCCCACCTTAATGAGTAAAATGGACTCTTTCTTAATGATTTCAGTAAGGGCTGTTGTAGACACTAATAGACTGAAATCACAGATAGACTAAACCTTGCTGAAACTGGTGGTGGAGGGAGAAACTGTGGCCTTCCCCCCTGTTTATGGCAGGAGTAGGAAACAGGTAAGGTCCCCAAAAGTATTTGAAAGGTGGAAATACTGGAGTCCCTGCCTCAAACACACTCGCAACAGCAGCAGAGGCTTCAGCTAGCTGAATACAAAAGGATTGAGAAGAAAATACAGAAGGGTTGTGAAGTGCAGGGAAAAGTGATGGTGTCCTTTTAATGATAGAGTAAGGCTGTCCTAATGCCTACCAGCTGCTAAACACACCATCCATCTCTCTCCTTTCCTCTGTTCCCCCTTTCTGACTCTCAAGTGTGCTACAGACCCAGGGACTTCCCTGCAGTGTTTTCTGTTTATTTGGTTTCTCAGTAGGACCAGCTTGCTGTGGGATGGCAGGGATGGATGTGCTGGCCTGAGAGAGAAGCACAGCTGCAGATGGGCGTTGTGAGGAGGGAAGAGGCAGTGATCTGAGGGCAGTTCTCGGGAGAAAAGGAATAAAAACCTGCTGAGTCTTGTGTTGGCAGCTGAAGCTGTTAATGACCTAGCTGTGGATCTGCAGCAGGGGATGGGTAGGTATATTAATGCTTGGTGTTGACTGGTCTGCTAGTGCACCAGTCTCTTACTGGAGGTGGTTTGGGAGCATGTACACATGCTTGGCTGTCTGCTCTGTAGTCACCTCTGGCAGAGAAGGGGTTGGTGGCCACAGCTGGCAGTGCCCCTAAGTCCTATAGCAAGAATAGCCATACTGCTGTTGAGGTTTGAAGAGGCTTTTTCAAACAGAGTATGGATTTCAGCAGGTGACATGAGAATGCAAGCAAATACATTGCTTCACATTGTTTGATCTCTGCTGTGTTCATGGGGTGGGGAGGGGAAAAAAAAAAAGGGAATTTGTGCATTCTTTGCAAGGGATGGAGGGAACAACTCATTCAGCGACAGAATCTACTTATAACGGAAATACACCACTCCCTACATTTTTGGCTGGCTGCTGGGGTCAGAAGGGATAGCAGTAGCACTGTGCTGGGGTTAGTGTTGCTCTGTTTAATGAGGAGGAAGCTCTGCCTAGTCAGCATAGGCTAAAATAATATCTTACTATGGACACGGATGACATTTAAGGCATTAACACTTCAGTGATAAATATCTTGCAAGTAAAGTCCTAAGAAAGTGGCTTTGATAAAAATCAAGATGATTGCTTGATTGGAAACTTTCTGTTTTCAAAGCACTTGCACTGCGTTGTATGACACTAGATTTCCCCAGCAAGGGGCCCAGTGGGGCAATTCATAAGCCTTGTGGCTTGGTCCTCGTTGCCTGTCTGGAGAGTCCTTCAAAGCAGGCAGTAGGCCACTCTTGCACTGCAGGTGATGGCAGAGGTAAGCAGCTGAGCACTGCAGCCCCATCTGTGTCTCATGATAGTCCTTCCTGTATCAAGAAGCCAGGTGTGAGCTCTCTGTGGGAGAGGAGGGGCTGCCAGGTCCTAAGGAAACCTGGTGCTTGCATGTAGCTCCTCTAATGTATTCCAGGAGCTTTTGGAAAATGACATGCACTGTTATCGCTAGCACAGGACCATCGTCCTGTGGGATGGCGTTGGTGGGAAGCAGAGTGGTACAGGCTTGAGTGAATGGCTGCAGCAAAGGCAACGTTTCTGAGAGGTGTTGAGCTGAGTACATGTACACAAGTCAGCTCTTCCATCTGTGTGATGTGATGTTCAAAAAAGATTAGGTGTGTGGTACTCATGTGGTGAGAGGAACTTGTGGCCTGTCTCTGGCTGGAAATGGGTACCACTGTCCCAGAGCGTGTAGCTTGCAATGCCTCATTTGCTGGTAGTTTCTGCAATTGTGGCAGAGAAGGGCAAAGTTTCAGGGAGGAAAAAGTGGTTATGAGAACTCCTAAATCGCTAAAAAAGACACGGGCACTGCAATCTTTGCTATGACTCATCTGGGCTGTTACTTGGAAAAGGCAGGCTGAGCAGTTGTGGACCTCCTTGCTCAAGAGAGCAGCATTCATTTGTGAACTTGCTGAAGCCCAGAAAGCAGAATTGGTGTAGGTGAGCAGTTCCCATGCTGAGCCTCTGACCACTGATTTCCTTCCAGCCATGGACAGATGTGGCTTAGGGAGAGCTAGCGGGTTATGGCTGGCTAGTTTCTTCCCACCTGCAGCTCCTGCTGCTGCTGAACAAGTTTGAGAAGTAAAAATCCAGCAAATAAGTTCTCATCATCATCTTTCTCCTGCAAAAAAACAGTGACATGGTTGCAGGAATATCAGCAGTTCCTGGATGATGGGGCTTTGCACTGCAACTTGCCTGTTGCAAGTGGGGAGTGTTTGTGAAGAAAGCTGGTGTCCGCATTTGTAAGAGTGTGAGTGGAGGTAATTTCAGGATGTTTTGGCAATGTTTTTCCTACTTTGGATTTTATTCCAGATTCACGCTCAGTCAAAGCACTGCTGTGAACTGCAGCAGCTTGTTCGGTCACCTCCCTTCAGTGAGCAAGCCACGCTGCTGTGGGGCCTTGCTGGGACATGAAAGTGCCGACAGATGAGTTCTGGGAAATCCCACAGCATTGCTGCCTCCTCCTTGGGGATTAGGGATACACTGAGTCCCAACAGGAAAGCATATGTCCCCTCGGGTCAGCAAATCTTGGTGCAAACTGCTGAGGAGGGGAGGGCTGTGCTGTTGCACTGTCCGGCAGCCCAGGCACTGGGATGCTGCTGTCCCTGGCCACTGCTGCTGTTTGCTCAGGGAGCAGGAGTCGGGCCAGTAACATGTCCCTCGTGATAAAGAGCTTCTGTTTGCCTGCTGGGTCAGAGCTAGGTAGGTGTTTTGCATTGGCGTTGCGCGTTCAGGGTGTAGGCTGTAAAAGAAATTAAATAAGGGACTTTGAATGGGCTAGGTCCAGGTGCCAGAGGGTTAAATGAGAGCAGTTCCGGCAGTCGCTGAAGGGAAAAAGTTGTATAACATCACCTTCCACTGAGTAAACATCTCCATCTTATCTAGCCAGCCTTTTAAAATCGATGCGAGAGAGAAACACCCGTGCAATCAGAGCATCATCTGTTTAAGGAGCTTTTATTTCCAGCCTAGTTTTTGCAATGGTGCATCGTCATCCTCAAGGCAGGGAAAAAAAGCTTACTGGGGAGAGGTAGGAGGCTGATGGCAAGGCTCAGTAGTTTAACAGCACCACCTCCTGGATGGCCGTGAGCGGCAGGGATGTCCCAGTTCGCACTGACGTGTCCCGCGCTTACTAGCTGCCAGCAGCAGCCGCCGTGAAGTCCCACACGTGGACTTCCAGCCCTGCCCTGGACGGCGCGGGGCTGAAAAAGGGAAAATCAGCTGCAGCTTATAGCTCTGTAGTGCAGCAGCTAGGAGCAGCCTTTGGTGTGCAAAGGCTGGCCCAGGCAGCATTTTTCCACTTCATCCAGACACAGTGAGTCTTCGGTATTTTTCATCTGCACGGGACAAAAAGAAGCCCTGATCTCACCTCCTCACCCAGGGATGGGGGGCTCAGAACGTGAAGCTCTTTTGATTCATAGAGGGGCAGCTCCTCTTTGGTAAGGTCAGATCAATTGTCCAAATGCTGATATTTAAATTTCATTATATGTTAATTAAAGGCAACAGTTAAAAAGGTACTTTGAAATGAAAAGCCTCTTTTTATAGCACTGGTGTAAAGGTCTCTCCTTAGGAATGGGATGAGGTTTCCTGGTGTGAATGGGTATACATTGCCCCGATCTGTTAACACCAATTAGAGCAGGGCATGGGTCACTACACAGGGCAGTATGCGTGTAGCCAGGCAGCGCTGGATGCTGGTGCAAATGCTTCCTGAGTCAGGATGGTGTGAGGGCAGCATAGCTGTGTTCCTCCTGGAGCTGGAGAGTGAGGACTTGCCTGACATGGAGGAGCTGGAGTTTAGGGTACTATGGAGAAGGCTGTCCCTAGGGAGGGCAGCAGAATAGGGTGTCAGCTTTGGAGGAAAGGATTTCCCCAAAGGGTTGGGTTTGCAGCCTTATCTTCACTGCTGCATTTGAGTTTCCATGAAGCTGAGCAGGATCCAGGACTGCCTTGCATGTAGATGTCAGTCCCACAGCAGTTCAGGCAGCTCTTAACCTCCTACCTTGTTTACCCCACTCTTGGCTATGGCACTCCTGTGACCCCAGCGCAGCCAGTCCAAGGAACTAAACCCGCAGAAAGCACAAGGCAGAGGTGAGCAGCTTTCAGCTGGTGTGGCTCAGTGACCAGGCGTACAGCAGAGCAGGGCGAACATAGTGTGGGTGCGAGGGAGGGGATGGGAATGCGCAGCTGAGGTGGCATGAGCACAGGCGCAGCCTCAGTGCTTTGCTTTGCCCTGCAGCTGTGGCAGGCCTTCAGTAGCAGGGCGCACTTCTTGAGGCACATCAGCTGCTCCAATGTACTCTGAAGAGCGCTTGCAGATGCTCAGGACATTACAGGCAGCATTTACCCCCTCTAAGGGAACAATTTATCTTTGTAAAGGTTCCAGTAACAGCATGGAGTGTTTTATTTTTTTTCCAGCTCTTGATGGTAAAAATATAGTCGCTTATGTAACCAGCTTTATAATCTTCCCTCTGTGGTACCTCTGGGGATTTATATCTGTATTTCATGGTGTTCCCCATTCTCCTCACTTTCATCTCATCCCACAGTGTTCCCTGTGGGTGTAGTTACTACTGAGGAAGTAGGGAGTGGCAGGAACTTCTAGAAATGGTTGTGATGGAAAAACCTGGTAGTGTGGTAGTGCCTTCTGCACAGCACTTCAGTCTGTGGTGGGGCAATGCAGAAACCTCAGCAATGCTTTTGATGTGAGGAATGATGTGTCCTGGGACATCGACGCTTCAGCTGGGCAGAAGGATTTGTGGTATGAACCAGACCAGAGAACTGCCTGAGCCTAAAATAAGTGAATAAAGCTATATCGCAAGTCCCGTGTGGTGAAACAACCAGGAATTAATTCAGCCAATTTTGCTACTGAAACCCCCATATCATCAGGCTACAACTTAGTAGTTTTGGACATTCTTCCAAACAGCTCATGATGAGTATTCTTGCTACCAGGCCTTTCTGCTGTGTGACCCCAACCTATGTCTGGAAGGATCCTCCATTTAATCCATCCTATAGACACCACCCTTTACAGCTAAAGTGCTTTGCTTTGTCTGCCTGCATCCCCTGCCATTGAGCAAATCTTCAGTATTTGTCTGTTAGCTCTGTCTCGTGTGTTTGGGGCTTCATCCTAAGTGGAAGGAAAAATACAGAGAAAATTTGCAGGGAAAATGCCTCTCAGTCCTGCTGGTGGAATCCGTTCTGCGAAGGTCTGCACAGAGATTATTTCAGTCAAGCCAACACAGAAAAATTTCCATGAATCATCGCCACAGGTGCGCTAGACAGTTTTTTGCCACAGAATACTCTGGTGTGGTTAAGCCAGAGATAGCCAAGAGTTTACTTGAATCCAAGCTTCCTACACTGGCTGTACTTAGGGGTTGTGTCCACATAGCTCTTCTGCGGGCCAGTGGGAGTAGTTTGTTGCTGTAGACACTACAGTAAGGGAGGGAGAACTGCGTGAGCAAGCAGCAGCGATTTAGAGGTACAAAAGTCCTGCAGTGTTGTTTGCTTGCCACCTTCTGTAATTGCAGTACCAAAGCCCATTGTAGCAGTGGCTCTAGGCCTGTTTGTTTACTTGTACTCATCATCCACAAGGTACTGATGTATTTTTGAACTCTCATGTCTCTGGTTGTGTGTTTACCCTTGGAGATGTTGATGAAAGAAATAAGAATGGAAAAGCATTGTGTATTCCTGATCTGCAACTGCAGTTCCCTAACATCCAGGGAGACCTTGAATTTGATGTTACTTTCCTGTTTCTTAGGGAGCAAACCAAGCTATGAATAATAAACCCAAGCTCTGGGGCAAAACTGCTTTCCATTCATAAAATTCAACAGTGAGACTGAGTAGTAATTTCTTAGCCTGTGCAAAGCAATAGGAGCCCCATGTTGGGACTAGAAAGCTACTAACAGCTTCTTCAGCTTTTGCTGTGACACAGTTAATACCTTGATTCAGCTTTGATATTTTTTTTTTTATCTAGGTACAACAAAGGTGTCTCCGGCCAAGTGATGCACATTTGTGTAGTTTCCAATGCAAGCAGTTTGAACTTGAAAAAATAAAGGCGAAATAAAGCTCCCTCCTTCTGTTGGCTTCTCTCTTGGCTTTCAGAATGGGAAATAGCTGGTGCATAACTTGAATAAATCAGGGAGAAACAACAGATGAAAATTATGACATTGTGTTTTGGGCTGAATTAAAAGCTATTGTGCAGTCGCTGAAGTTTCTGCTTTGGTGATGATGGGTTGAGAAATCAAATCATGGGATGCCAGTAGCTTTCTGTGGTCCCAATCCTGTAGCTGCTTGTGTTTCAGCATCTGAGGGGCCCTATGGGAGGTCAGGCAGAGCACTGCTGGGAGGGAGAGGGTGTTAACCACTGTCAGCACAGCGGTGCAAAAGTTGAGGAGGATCTCTGATTTGAGCGCTCTAGTAAAGAGCATCGCAAGCATTCAGTGAGGAAACTTGATTATGACTTGCCCCTGGAACAGCCAGTTGTTTTCCAAGCTGATGTTTGTCAGGTAGTAGAAGGAGGTGAAGTTTTGCAAAGGGCAGGAGAGCATCCTGGATCAAAGTATTTGGTTTTTCAAGGTAAAGCTGCATTAAGCTGGGGAGAAGCAAATCAGCAACAGCGAGGAATAATCTGCACATTTTATCACTCTGCTAACCCCAGCTGTAAAGTTTACCATAGGAAAGCTAATAAAATGGGAGCCACACAAGCAAACAGAGGGCACGAGATTATCGGCAAACATTTATTTTGGCTCTGGTGGAGCCACTCTCCTGATCAAAGTGGTTGGAGTTTGAACCTCTTTTAAGTTGTTCCCTGCTCAGTCTGGGAGTGCCCTGCTCTTGCATTGATGGCATCAGTACCCTCTGTGCAGCTGAGTGGAGAAGAAAAGTATCAGTATGGAGAAGGAAAGCATGTGTGAGGCTGCTTTACTGCAGCGTGAGACAACAGTAGCTTATTTTAGCTTTGCCAGCTGCTGTCTGGTTTAGGAAAACAACCTAAGGCTTATTGTATAACTAGATAGTACAGGCATTATCCCAGGGCCAACAGGGAATGCTTTACCATCTTGCAGGCTCATGTCTAGCAGGCTGAGTAGCTCTGCAGCCCCTATCAACAAAATACGCCGCTGGAAGAAATCACCTTGAGCCTCAGGCTTGGCCCTTCAGGAGCCTCTTCTCTGCCTGAACCCTTTGTTCACGGTTTGCCCTTCTGCTCCAGCTGGAGATGCTTGAATCCTTCTTGCCAATTAGTCTTCCGGCTGAAATTAATTGCTCCTCTTTGATCCTTGTGGGCTCCATGGTTGGTGTATGGTGAGGGGGGTTCACTTGGTAAATGTGGTGTTCTTGCTCAGTCTCACTGGGGAAATACTTAAAGAGCTCCTGGGAGGAGGTTTTGTGGGCAAGGAACACATGAGCGTCATGGAAAAAAGCAGAGAGAGGAGAAAGATTTAAGGCCTCAGGAATGGGACGTTCTGTGCAAACATCTTGTGTCTTACCTTATGTATTAAGAACAGAACAAAGGCAGGTTTATTTTTGACTTTCCATGGGTTTTTTTCTCGCCATTTTTGTCCCTTCTCTATTGTTCTTTTTCATATTCTGTGGGGGGATTGCTGTAGATGCCACTGTGCTTGAGTTGATATTCAGTTCAAGGCTAGCTCCTAATGTGTTTATATTAGAGAGGCAAGTGGGGAGCTGCTCTTAAATGTACCTCCTATACTGTGGTTCTCCTTGCTGGGTCAGGGTAGTGCTGAAGAACCACAGAATGTCCTTGCCTTGAAGGAGAGGCCAGGCTGAGCAGCAAGAGAAGAGATCAGACACTAGGAAGTTAATCTTCTGGGTGATGGTCTGCAGAGTATTGCTTCATAATACCTTTTTACAATTCTTACTTTTAAATGGCTCTACATTACATAGCCAGAGCTAGGCTAGAGTACTTGTTTATGGGTACCTCCCTGGAGGTGTGGGTATTGAGAGGAAGCTCGAAGGCTGGCAGAGCAATCCAATCAAGACTTTCCCCTTGCTGTGCCAGGGGACCATGTGTGACTTTTCTGTCCTCATATTTGCCACAGCCAGCTCCTCTGTGCTGTGTGAGGAAAGTACTGCATCCATCACATGAGGTCCAGGAAGGCTTTCCTACTCAAGGTGGGTTGGAGGCCATGGCCTAGTCTGAAAGCTGCCCTCTGGAGAAGCCCCATCCGACTGCTGCACAGAAATAAGGGTCTCAGCAGTGTATGACCACATAATGAAGCTGGGTGGGTGAAAGCTAGGTTTGTGGGTGGACCTTCATGCTGATCTAGGGGTGTGCTGGTGTCACAGAGTGGTGGGAGATCTGTTAGTGTCTGGCAGTCTTGGACTTTGCTGAGATACAGAAGTCTCTGACTAGGTTGTGCATGACTTGGTAGAAATATTGTAGTAGCTACTTTATCTCAGCTTTAACTGATCAGTGAGTGTATTTGTAGCGTGCTGATCATTGTGTTTGCTTGAGCTCTATGAGAGCTCCTGGGGAGCAGACTCACAATCCCATCTGTCTCACTCGAGCATTTGTCAGTCCTGGGAAGGTTAGTTCAGAGTAATCCACTGAAAAGACTGGGGTCTATATTCTAGGCAGATTCTTCGTCATCGACCTTTGCATGAAAGCTGAGGGTAGAGATAGCCTCAGTCTTTACCTTCCCAGTGTCCTCTGGGTCAAAAGTTTGATTTTTGTTGGAATAACACCCTTTTGATGTTCCCCTTGCTCCCCTTTTTCATACTGTAGAGCACCATTAAAAGGATAAAATGGAGCCACTCTGTGATTATTTTAGGGCTACACTGGAGAGTGCAGGGGATGGTGTATAAGAAATATAACTGATGAATCTTTATGAGAAAAAGTAGCATCTTTCAACATAACAGATGTAACAGCATAAAGACACTTCCAGTTTAGGTGATCTGGCTAACAAGGGCTGAAAGCCCAAAGTCTGGCTATGGGGTTCACTTATGCCTCATCCCCCTGACTTCAAAGAGGACTGGCTGGAAATATGTGGATCCTTGTTTAGGCAAAACACAGCTGTCTCCTTGTTCAGGCTGCAAATCCCTGGAGGATGTTGCTCTCACCCTTGCACAGTTGAGCTATGTTCAGAGCCTGGATGTTGCTACAGTGCCTTTACTAAGCATTTTTAGGCTACTTCAGAAAGACATCTGCAAAATAGATTTGAATTCTGGTTTAATAGTATGACTACACCACAGACCTTCTGGGGCAGCAAGGGATTCATTAGTTGTGCTAGGATCAATGAAGATCAGCCCTGTTTTTATTGCTTGACAGGCACAGAGGTGTCTGATTAGAAACAGGAATTCAAGGAAGAAACTGAGACATTTCTTAGGCTGAAGGGGCAGAGCCCTTTGTAATTTAGAGAGCAACTAAGACCTGAGTGATATTTGGACAACAAAGACCTATGGCTCTGTAGTATGGCAAACATACTTTTTCTCCTGCAATCTCCAGTTTAAGGCTTGGATTAAGATGGGTTTAAGATTTAGTCTTGGTTCTTCAGCTTAATTCCAAGACAAAAAGGGCAAGTAATTTTTGTGATAGGAAGCCAAATGTTCAGCAGGTGCTGGGTGAAGCAGTGAAGCTCTGCAATGTTTGTGTGTGAGCTGGGCAGTGAAGAGTCAGTGATGGAAGATCCTGAGGGCGAGAAGTCTGGTGCTTTTGAGATTAAATTTTCATTTTCTGGGCAGCTGAGATCTCCTGAAGCAGTTTCTGCTACAGATGCTCTAGGGGAGCCCTTGCACCATGTGGAGGAGAAGGCTGGCTTGTTTGCTGTGGTGGGCCTAGGGGCTCATTGAGCTGTTTTCCAGGTTATAAAGAGCCTGGAAAATTTGGCTAAGTGGATCTGGCTATTATGGGATTGATTTCAAGTAGAAGTGCTTAAACTAGCATGAGTTTGTTTTTCATCTGGTGTTTCATCAGATAACAGACCAAGAAGCTTGGTGGCAGGAATTTGGATTTTAGTCATGCTTTTGTTGTGTGGTTGAGGTGGAGCAGAGCTGAGCAAGTGGACACTTGTGCATGTGCTGCTGTTGAATGCAGTTTTGTTAGCTTCCTCTCAGGGTATGGCTTTTTTGATATATTGTGGGGAGAGGTGAATCTGAAGAGCTACTGAGCTAGGGAGAAAAGCTGATTTTGTGTATTTTTTGTGATACTCTCATTAGTTATGAAGACCTAAAACACAGCAATGGTGATGACTTGGATGAACTGCTTCCAAAAGAGAGTGTAATAGAAATGGGCTGAAACAGCAGTATGTTAAACGTGCTGTATCCCATTTTGTGGCACTTGCTGGTCCATGTTCAACAGTGGTAAGCCTTCCTCACGTGAGTCAGGACCTCAAAGACTTGCTTGCCTTTGCTGGGATGGCAGATGAGAATTTTGCTGCATGGGAGGGAAACGAGGGCCAATCCCTTGCCGCTAGCTGTTGGCTGCTCTGTGGTTCGGTCATCTGTGCAGCAGAGATGCTCTTGCTGCTCAGGAATTTGTTTGAACTGCAGCATGTGGGTGTGTAGGATTGAGGCCATGTGTCAGAGCTCCTGTGTGGCCAGCTGTGAGCCACAGCTGCCCTAGCTGTACTTATTGAACCTCTCCCAGATGAGGCATGCAGCCCAATGCTCACTACCATCCTTCACAAGCCTGTGCTTAGCTACAGGACACTCCTGTGGCTCTGATTCCTGCCCATACCTTTCCAAATTAGAACTCAACCCTACTCCTGATCCTCCCCCTACACTACAAGCCTCTCAAACAGGTGTCCATATTCTCCAGGCCAAAATCCTATTCCTATGTCCTACTCTGTGCTTGGTTATCCACCTACCCATCAGTTATGCCAGCTGCAGAGGCTTCTGGAATGAGAGGGTTTGGGGATGTGCTGCACCTGGGAGTGTAATTAGTGTTTGCTTCTCCTGGGGCTTCATGCTCAAAGCAAGGAACACTTTGTCCTCTGCTAGCATAAAATGTTTGTCAACATGTCTCGTATTTCATATTATGCTGCTCATGTAGCTTGTTTCCTTGAATCTTTTCTCCCCTCCCTTTTTTGCCCGCTTTAAGCTTTGGATAGGTCTAGAGCCATGAGGAAAAATTAGAAAATTTCTTTCCATTATGAATTTATTGAGAAGCAAGAAGAACACATAACACACAGCAGAATGATTCACATAACACTTAAAAGACATTAAAGCATGAAATTCTGGGTAGACCCCAGAAAACTTGTGTGATGTGAATCTGGTAACAGAACATGGATCACTGGGAAAAATCCATGTTCATACTATGTGGTCTTTGTTCTGTGGTATAACAAAATCTATACTAGTGGAAGCTCCAGACAGGCTCTGGAGAAGATTATAAAATGTTGAGTGTTGTAACTGCATGATAAGTGACATATATGAAAGTCATCTTCAGCCTGTTAGAAATGATACCTCCAAAATTTACTGGGGAAAAAAAGAGAAGTTTAGGCTCTTGCCTGTTCTGCCTCATGCTATTTTCATCCCAAGATGAGAATGTTGATATCAGATACTTTCTATTTGCAGCTGTATATATTGAAAGGAAAAAGTAGGCTACAGTGTGCATTTAGAGAGAAAATTACCACTAGAGGGTCTAGTCACATCTTGAAAATAGTGAATTATGAAGAGGAATAGCATCAGAACCACCACGTGGGGATTATTTCCTTCAGAATCATTGTGGCATGCAGGCAGCTCACTTGGCTTGAATAGCTTTGGTAGCTCTCATGAAATCGGCTTGTTGCTAATAATAATCTAAATAATTTTTCACGGTAATATCGGCACAAGCGACAGTGTCGTGGTCTTCATTAGTCAGCTCTGCTGAAACAACGTAATCTCCCTGTATGAGACAGACACAAAGCAAGAGATTAGCCCGTGAATAGTTTATGACTGCTTCTGTTTCTGTGAGGGAGCCCTCTTCCTAGAAACAGAATAACACTTTCCCTATCCAGTTTCCCCAAAACATTTCCTGTCCAAATGTTTCAGAGCTGGTAAAGGACTTGCCCATATTTTCTGCCAAAATAATCTCATCAGGGATGTCAGTGCTGACAGCACAAGTTCAAAATTAAAACAGTGCAAGGGGAACAAAATGTTTTGATGCATAAAAACTCATTTCAGGTCTATGTAATTTTTTGTGTTTCTTATGAGCAAGCACAATATGGCCCATGCTGTTTAGTAACTGGAAGGGGAAGAGGTGCTCTGTCTGGCACTTCTCTTCCTTGGATCTTATTGTTCAGTGTGTACACTGTTATCAATATAACATTTATGAGCTTGGGGGATGTGTGTGTATAGATGACTTAATCTGTAATGAATTCCTATATAATAAAACAAGAGGTAGTTTAATTTCAAATTGTGTAGTTAAAATTACTAATAATTCTGCTTTGGGGAGAACTTTTATTGTTGCAGTGAAAAAAATCTCAACTTGAAACTATAGCTTTTCTGTATTGGTCAAAACTGTTCTTTCCAGACGCTTGGAAAAGTAGCAGCACTAGGCAGAGAAGGTAACAAAGCTTATTTAACTTGTGAAGAAGAGGTGAACTAGATTTCATTCCCTCTAGATTACTGGTACTGCAGCATTTCTTTCTGTTTTTTTCTGGAGTGTGGAGGGGAGCAAAACCTGGGGGAGAAGAGCTTGGCAGCAGTGGCCTTCTGGCTTTGAACCACAGAAAGCTCTTGCCCTGCTCAGAACACTTTTGGTTGCAGAGTGGAAAGAGACACAGTTAGAATGAGTCAGATTTTTTGGCATTTGCCTTTTACCATGGGATTTCTAAAGCAATAAATGGCCTGTGTTCTCACAGAGAGGCTCAAGTTAAGTGTAACATCCGAATTTAAAGAGAAGCCCAATAGCAACATGCTCATGAGAATACAGCCTTGTTGTAATTGCTGTGCAAAGAGTGCAAATGCCCATCAGGCTGCTCAGATGAGGCTGTTCTTCACAATGAGCAGACAACGATTAATGCTTGGGATAACTCCTTGTTGCTGGCATGGAAGGATGTTGCTATTTGCCTTATTGATTAATTTAACCAAAAAGATTTCCTATTCCCTTTCTCACAAACATGTTAGTTCCCCAAAAGCTTCTAGTTTTATTCGTGAAAGGCAGTTTATAATAACTCATTTCCATTGCTCATTAGTGATTTAGATTTTTTTTTTCTCCTCTAGAATAATTTTTTGCTCATGGGTAAAAATTGTTATTAAAAGAGGATTGTGAACAGTCTTAGAATTCCTGGCTCCAAATTCAGCTAGTTTACCCAGAACTGGAGTTTTATTGATCTATGTGGATGTTTCTAGGGATTTCTCTTGGTTTAAAGACCTATACCTTTGTTTGTCTAGAGCCTTGGTATGTTAGTAAAGATGCTTCTGGGCCATGATGCTGACTGATATGAGCTTGGGTACTCTGGTGTGAGAGATCAAAAGGTGTTGCTCAACACAGCATCTTTAGGTGTAGCTTTTAGGCAAGCAGGCTGGTAAGTGTACCATAACATCCTGCTTGAGGGGACCCAGCTCCCTGCGTGAAAGCCTTGGAAAGTGAAGGTTGTGGTTGCTATTATCACCAAGGGAAGACTGAGACATATGAAAAAGTAGCTGTTATGGAAGGCTCATTCCACCCAGAAGCCAGATATCCTTGTTATCACCTCTGCCAGTCTTGGCAAGCCAGGCTCTCTGGGGCTCATGTCCTTGTTCTATATCCCTGTTCTGATCCTGTTGTCTTTTCCTGCACCTGAACCAATCCAGTGCAGAGCAGGCCCCAGACCTCATGTCTGAGGCTCTGACATAAGTTTTATGTCTGCTGCTGAACTAAGAGCTCAAGCTGTGCTTCTCTTGTGGGAGTAAATCTAAGGAGTGTGTGACTGATCACCTTAACTGTGTGCATTTGCAGTGGTGACTGTGATACTTTCTTCACCATGTTCTCAAACAGATACCTTAAGGATCCAGATCTTGCCTTTTCCCCTTCAGTCTAGTCTCTTCATGCATGTGGCTAAAAATTCTTTGTTATATACTGGTCAAATATGGCTTCATGTTGTGTCCAGTTAAGAAATTCTGGTGCATTAAATGTTTGAGACTTATCTTGCTTTGCAATGTGATTTGGTTGACCTTCTAGACGGAGACTTAATTCAGCAGGGAGAAGGCTGGTTGTAAAGACCTTCCGTAACAGATGTCCAGGAAATTTAGAGCAGTGCCTAGAGTACTGCCTGTTTTCTTAACTTTCTAAGAAATTATCTTATTGTTTTAAGACTCCACAAGTCTACAGAAAGTGTTCTTGGCCTAATTAACTTGTACTTCTAATTGCCACCTAGAAGACCTCTGTCCCTGTATCTAACACCATATATGCTCCGTAGAACTCATACAATTGCAACAGTTGAATAGATTACCTTCATAGCTAGTGAGGATGAATGAGCTTCTCCAAATTGTTCAGCCCACTAAGGAGTGAGCTGAATTGCAGCCTTGGTCTCTCAGGAGTCTCCTGGAGCTGCTGTATTTCTTGCTATTTTAAGGGAAATGGAGGGGGAGCCTACTAAAGAACTGTATGGCTGCATGACAGCGCTGGCAGAGGGGATCTGCTATCCTAAGAAAACTTGTTTATCTCTCAATAATGCTTTAAGCAAAGCCAACTTAATTTCATATTAAGAAGGGTTAGTCATGTAAATATTATCAGATCCAGTGTGCAATCTAGGGGAGCTTGGAATATGTTGATGTGATTGCTGGTAGTCCTCTGATTATACTTCTGCTTGAGAGAACTTACCTGTGGGATTTCTTTGATGCCCAGTGTGACTGGTCCCTCATAGTAGAGGTGCTCTGAAAAGCAGAAATGGTGGTAGGTGGTTAGACATGCAGCACATGAAGAAAACGAGCAGCTGATCATAGATGCTTTTTTGTAATAGTGCTTCAAAGTGCTCCAGTGTCAGGTGTTATGGATCTGCAAAGTGCTCTATGGAATCTTAAAACAGCCCTCATGAGGAAACATCAGGATGTGTGCTGCCTTATGGGGAAAACAGGGCAGAGCCTGGGCTCAAGGAGAACCTGCAACCCTGTCTGAGTGGAGCAGGGGGCATAGCTTTGCACAACCAAGTGGCTGTTCCTATGTCAGCATGAATCCTGCAAATGAGGAAATGAAAGGGGAGGGGGAATTGCCAGAAATAAGTCCTTTAGCATGATCTATTAACCGCCTGCATCTGCAATAATTGAACGGTACTGTTTTGGTAACTTTAATTAAAAACACTTTGAACCGAGTGTTTCTGTAGGTGTGGACTTCTGACTGCTTGCTGAACGTGATCATGAAGTAATAAAAACATGTCTGTCTTGCTGCTGAGGGAGCTTTCACCGATAAGTTACATGATGTGCTAAAGCCATCACAAGTTGTGTTGGTGACTGGAATAGAGCCCAGGAGCTCCAGCTTCCAATCCTCATCTCCCTAACAGCAAGGCATGCTTGCTCTTTGCTGTGGAAGAAAGGGCAACTTTGGCATTAATGGACAGAATTAGCAAGCTGTTCTGCAGTTCCTCCTACTTTTTTCATAGCTTACTGGGCTAAACTGTGCAGACTTGACTGAAAATAAAATTGGTAGATGTTACAGTATTTCAGAATTTCTTGCACAACTTGCCCTCCACAAGTCGTGGAAAAGTCTAAGAACTGTTTAAGAATTCTCTTTTGTAGGTGTCATAGAACAGTCTTTACTTTGACAGGAGACTGTTTCATGTTTATATGACTATGTGCTGGCATACTGATGCTTGTCGCTTCTAAAGAGTTTAGTCCAGTCTTGCTGTGCTGGTTTAAATTGTTTTATGTGAAAGATTGGATAAAAGGTTTGTAACAACATTTTTGTGTCATGTGGTCCATCCCACCATGCAGTTGGTATTTGACTTGGAACAGAGTCCACAGAAAGTCTTCCTTATACATGCTATGAAATGTTAGTGCCTTGTAGCAAACTTATATGAAAGAATCACAACTGTAAGAAAGAAGCAGGAAAAGAACAGGAGAAACCTGAGACATCACCAGTGTTCTACACTTTCGCATTAATGATGAGCTTATTAAACTTAATGCTCTGATGAGTCTGGGAAGTGGAGAAGATGCGGAACTTCTCTCAGTGTTACCTTGAAGAACCTAATGCCAAAATGGAGAATAGAATGTTTTGGTTTGTAACTCTCAGACTGATCAGTTATGCTGCAGTACTCATTCCTCTCTGCATCCCTGGCTATTTTGCCTGTCCACCAAGAAGTCTTTTCGAAGAGCAGTTACCATTGCTGCTTGCTTCTGTGCACGATGCAGAGCCCTGGAGTCTGACACATCTTCACTGCAAAGAGCAGTGACTCAAGAATTTTTAAAATACAGAGCAGCCCACTTCTCAGCTCACAACTTTAATAGAGTCTAAATGGGAGTTAAAGGCATTGCAAACTGCATGATTTGGGTGATGAGTGTCTCCCGTGGGACTTGAGCTGTATGTGTTGATGTGTGCTAAGCCATACTGTGAGCTGCCTCATCAGGGTGGTGTGGACTATGCAATGTGTCCTCTCTTTCAGTAAAGACCCTTCTTTGACTATTTCTTCTTCAATCAACTCTAAGTCTAGCAAATCTTGCATGGCAGCAGTGGAGAGGAGCCTGGGCTGTGAACAGTCACCCTTCCCCAAAGTCCTTCTCCACAGCGATGTGGGGGAAACTCCTCTTGGATCATGCAGCTCATTAGACTCACCTACACTGTCAGAAAGCCATCCAGAATCTAAACATACAGATGCAGCATTCAAGCTCTGCAAAGCCTATAATTTAAAATGAAGTAGGAGTCGTCAGGCCATAAATTTGCTTCTGAAATTATGGCAATGCTAATCTCTCTCCTTGAGTGTAGGTAGAAGCTATTTTTTCCCCCCTACTTTGCTGTGACAAAGTAGCAATTACATCAGAGCTAGATAGATGCAGTCTTGAGGCTCTGCTTCAGCCCTCTCTGAGAAGTCTTCCATAATTTCCCTGATGTGTGGTAGCTATGCCTTTGCTCACTAATCAATGGAATTGCTCTCATGGGCTGTACTATCTTTTAGTGACTGCAACATCTCTTCAAGGAGAAAAATCTGAGGGAGCTGGGACTATTTAGCCTAAAGACAGAAGGATTAGGGGAAAACCCATCAATATGTACAAACACCTGAAAAGAGTATGTAAAGAGGACAGAGCCAGGCTCTTCCCAGTGGTGACCAGTGACAGGACGGGAAGGAGTAGACACAAATTGAAGCTTAGTAGGTTTCACCCTGCTATTAGAGTAACAGCTCTGGCACAGATTGCCCAGACATGATGTGGAGTGTCCATCCTTGGATGTATTCAAAAACCCCACCTTGACATGGTCCTGGGCAACCAGCTGTAGATGGTCCTGGGTGACACAGGTGGGAGCTGGACTAAATGACCTTCAGAGAGACTTTCCAAGCTTGGCTCAACAATGAGGGGGGCGGGGGAAGGACTATGCTGTTTTGAAAGTACGTCCTGAGAGGAAACCAAGGGAAGTTTTCATTTTCAGCTACTTGAGACTTGCCAGGAAACAATATGGATGCATACATCTGATGAATCTTATTCATATTCACTTCAGACCACGGCAGCCTCCTCAGTACCTATGCTGGCTGCATCAGGCTTTTCAAAGCTTGTTCAATGTTCCTCTCACATGAGGATTTCTGCTATAATTCCAGAAGTGTAAACATCCTCCAAGGCTTTAAGGACTGTAGTTTATCGCAGCATCTTTCGTATACATTTTTCTCCATATATTCATACATTTTTATGATCCTCCATTGAAAGAGGATGAGCACATCTGCTGCAGTAAGTGTAACTGTCACAAGCACTGAGCCAAGCTCATTGAAAGAATTTTGTGGTTTCTTTTTAGAGCAAACCCAGATGTAGCTGCAAAAAAAATGTACAGACATTGGGAACAGCATAAAACACGAGTGAATTTTTCCAATTAAAAATTCTTATATGTCTTTATTAGTCTGTTGGTAAGTTATGATATCTGTCAAGCATGCTGTCATCAATGATAGGCTTTCAATCCACCTTCTATTTTCAGACCTTTTTATTAAAGACTTGGCTGAAGCTGATTTCTGTAGAGCATGCTGGAAAATATTTCTAGCATACCACTACTTCAAGGTGATGATGTTGTATTTATTGTAACAGCTTTTCACTGTTGTTTCTACTGAAAATAACTTTAGTCCATTTCCCTGCCAGTGAGCAGGCCTCTAGTAGTTTCTAGTCTGAAGCAGAGCTTCCAAATGTGTAAAAAAACTTCCTGAGGATTACTTCAAGTTACTAGTTATCATTTATCGTGAAGATGCCTCTCATTCCTGACAAAACACCTATAATGAAATTCTCACTCCTCTTTCTCAAATCTTCCCTGCACTGGAAATTTTTATACGTTCTCACACTCTTGTGCTATATAAAGGCCCTGTACATCTGCACCCACCTCTTCCTTTTTCTGTTTTAAATCTTTTTAGAACTTAAATGCTCCATGTTGGAGTTGTTCTAGGACATGATCTTGCACCCATACAACTGACACAACTTCTCTGAGTTTTAGGGATGTAGGAATGATCTGAATAACTGCCAGCTATATCTGTATAGATGACTGAGAAAAATGTACATAAATACATAGCCAGGTGAGAAACATCCTCTCTTTTACCTAGAAGGAAAAAATTAGATGAAAGGGATTGCATGTCAGCCCAAAGACCTAGCTTTGTAGTGTAGCGGCTTTCTCAGAAACATGTACCTGAACTCTCAATGCGATACCCAGTTCGGTAATTCATGTTGTGTTCTTTACTTGTGTTCACAAATACTAGTTCAGAAACTTGCTCTCTGTAACACTTGCCAAAGGAGGCAGTAATGCACAGAATGGAGATGGCAAGCACAGGGGGTGTTTCTTTATGGTTTGGGAGTGTGCACAAGGAATTGTGCAAGTGCTCTGATGGTGCCTTTATCAGTGGAGCCTGAAAGACAACCTGCAGACTTGCAAAGGATGCAGCTATGTTTTTGTCAGGAAGCTTTGTATAAGCCCGCAAGTTGTGGTTGGCACATTGCTAAATATTACCCTGCCAGGTCTTTTTCTAAGATTTTGGTGGTTGTGCTGGGAAATCTGTTAAATCTTATGTAACCGTTTCTTTGGAGGAAATGGGGAATAACCAGAATTTTCTACGAAAAAAGAGAAAGACCTGAGTTCATGTTATGCCTCAGAACTAAGCAGTTTTGTTGTTGTTGTTCTAAAATGGGCAGTGGCCCATTTCCTTGCAACCTTTGAGCTAACAACGTTACAACAGGCATATAGCTCAAAAAAAAAAATAATCTTGGAATCCTATTTAGGAGCGCCAGATGTGAATTATGTGTAACAGTAAATACTACATGGTTATGATGAACGTGAAACTTCCAGCTATATCAAGTCTCCTAAAGTATTTCCAGTCATGGCAAAAGTGTAGGATTATAGGAGAGCAAAGAATAATAAAACAACCCCTAACACCAAAGACTCTTACATCCTGCTCTTAGAAGACTCTTTTCCTTGCAACTTCTGCTGTGTTTGTCTACATGACTGAGTGGACCAATAAAGCCTGTAGCAGAACTATGTTCTTTCTCACTTTGGGAAAGGGAGGAACAGGAAATACTTGGCCTCCTTGTGGAAGGCAAGCAAATTCTGTGTAGAACTATATTTAGACTTGGGTCAGGTCTGACCAGATGTTGGAAATGTTGCTCATATAACAGGGAAAAAGGGGCTCAGCATGAAAAACTTCAGTTGAAAAGGCTATCTGCTCCTCTGTGCCTTTGCTAAGCTGCATACTTGGCCATTCACGATATTGTCCTTTCTGCATAGCTATTAGGTCAGATTTAGAGTTGTGCTAATATGATCAGGTGTGGCTGTGCTGAGCTGCCACATGTTGGCCTTCAGCTGATTTCTGGTCTAACATGGGTTAGAAACAAATGTCACATAATTAAAAAATACCACATTTTGAGTTTGAACCTTACTCTGAAAAAGTTTAGTTCTTTCCTGCTGTGGCTTAATTACTAAATAAAAACAGCTACTGAGCAAAAGGTCATGTATAAAAGTGCATGGCAGAGATCCTTGCACTAAATGAGGCCTGCTTCTAAATGAAGATATATAGTATTTAAACTGCCAACTATGGCTTTATATCATAATGTACTTCAATTAGTAGAAACAATCACCTGTCAGTTTAAGATTAAGGGACTTGGAAACCCCAGGAGGTTTTGGCTTTGTGGCTTAATGTGTGAATACCAGTTTGTGCTCAGCTCAGGACTGACTCTACTTCTCCTTAATGTATTCTGTAAAGGATGTTATTTAGTACTTCACCAGAATAAGATAGTTTTTCAGTAGGCCTGTGGGTGGTTTTTTTTCCTCTTGTAATTCAATACGCAATTGAAGAAATCTCTGAATTCAATTTTTTATCTATCTAGCTTACAGGATTTACATAATTGGTTGCTCATGCAGCATTTCTCTATTATTCTTTGTGGTATTTCTATGCTCTGTGAAATTTCTTTGCAATTTTCCAGGGGCTGTCTTAGCAGCAGTTCTGTGCATGGTCTTTAAATTCCTAGCCCTTGCACATGAATTATTGCAGTGTTATCAGGATGGAGATGCAAGCCAGTGAAAGGAAAGCAAAACTTCTGAAACTAACTGATGCTCTAACAACTCTGAAACTTCCCTGAAGCTCTACCTCTTTATTTTAAAATCAGCCTAAAGAGATGATCATGATGTAAGAGGGAATTCAAAATAACCATTTAAGATACATGGATATTACAGTCCAGAGGGATGACTATAGCTTTTCCAGACATACCATAAGCACCTTTGCACTGCCTGTGTCATGGCAGACAGGATCTTTAGTGCCCAGGCTCACATGGGACCAAAGATGCTTGGGTTTTGGGGCAGTTAATGCCACTGTAAACCAACTAGTGCAAGTCTGCATCAATTGGCAGTTTTACCAGCATGAACTGAAATCATCTGACTGCTGCATAGGCATGTGTTGAGCAGAAACAAGATGCAAACCATAGATGGTATCAAATAGTATTTTGATCCCAATATCCTTATTCAAGCATAATTCCTCCTAAAGTGAGTTAAGAACTGCCTTTAAGGACAGGAAGTGTTACTTGCTTAATAGTAAAGAACATGTTCAGAATGGCTTGTTTGTTTGCTCAGCCGTTTATTTTCTAGAACTGGCTTTTATTTTTGTCATACTTCTTGCTCACATGACAACCATGTGGCTATAAATAGGGCTTATGAACCTCTGTGCTGTTGGATGGGGCCACATTACCACAGTTACTTTTTATGGACTTGAAATCCCATGTGCATGCAATATTCTGTGATTAAAAGAAAAGCTAGCAGGTTAGGGGAAAAAAACAGGCTCTGAAATTAAAATGTCTCTGTCCTACTGTGTTTCTGTCATCCATTAACATGCTGTTAAAGTAAACAGAACATTACGATGTATTGGTGAGTTCAACAGCACAGCCGGTGCATCCTGCTTGGAGCATTCAGTAGCCATCAAACACTTAAGTGCTACCTAAATTACCTCCTTTCTTCTTTCCACAGAAAATAAGCTTAGAAAGACCGGGCTCACAAAGCGTCTCGGAGTAGGTTAAGACGGTCTTCCCATTTATGATGAGATTAAGCTTGGCATACAGTTCCTTGATGCTGTGTCCTACACACAAAGCAGAAGGAGAGCTTGGAGAAAGTGCAAGGGTAAACAGGTTTATTACTTTATTTTTAAAGATCCTATTCTTTTCCCCTGCTGTTTAAGCCTTTGAATGTCTTCACTAAGAACTCCTAATACATAGAAATCCATGTTTCAGGAATAGGTCCCTAAATCCCTTATGGTATATAAGGGGACATAATAGCATATACCTTTATTGTTAAATAAATACACCCATGACCTTTCTCTAACTTTGAGGCCAATTTGCATCATAAATCTAGTGTCTTCATATCTAAACTTCTTACTCTAATTAGCAGAGGGACCATGTCCAATGGGACCCTGGGAGCAGCCTGTGGCCTGTACCTGCTGCCTGGGAAAAGAGCACTTCAAACCTGTGTTAGAGCCAAACCTGTGTCAGGGACTGGCATAGCAGCCTGGCAGTGATGGGAGGTTTCCTGCTTGTGCCTGGCTTCCTGACATAGATACAGCCAATGAGGGTACTGGCTTTAGAGGGAGATTCTGTACTCTGAGTTGGTAAAGTATTTGCAAATGCCTGCAATGTGATTTTGCAGGCTTGCTTAACTTTGCAACCACCTGAAAACTGATGCTCCCAGGCAAAAGGGCAGCATGTCTCACAGAAGGGAGACCTTTTGTATGCAAGGAAGCATTCCCAAGTGCTAAAAGACACTTGGCATGTAAATTTACTTTCAGCACTAGGGGAATACAGCAGTGCTCTCATATTTATGCTTTGGTAGTAGAGGTTCCTGGTGGGGCCAACAGGGTTGCAAAAAGGTGGCTTTCCTGTGCAAGGGTCACAAAGCAAGCTATGGCTAATATTAACTTGCACACCCAGCCCATTAGCTCAAATGCAGTTCTGCTTTTGACCTTTTACTGCTGATCAGTCAAGTGCTGAAGGGTATAATTTCAGCTAGCACAGGTGCTGAGCTGATGGTATGACTGTGTTGCCTCAGGCTAGCACTTCCCCAGCACGCTTCTCTGCATGCCCAGGAGGGACAGAGAGGTGTCTTCACCTTGCTCTGTGGGAGTCCCTTCAGTCTCCTACCTGGAAGGGTCAGCCCTGGCAATTTAGTGAGCGCTGCTGGTGCTGACATGAGACTGTGGCTGCTGTAGCTGTCTCGTTCAGCAAGATTCTCCCCAGAAGATTCAGCTGTGAAGACAAGCTTTAGAGCCCCCCCCCATATGGATACCAAGCCTTGGGTATCCATATGTACTAGTGAAGGGTAGGAGAGGAATAGAGGCTGAGGGCTGATATGACTTGCTTAGGGTACCATACATAGTCTGAGGCCAAGCTGATATCAGAACTGACATTTCTGTAGCCCTGCACAGGTTTTGAAGTTTCTCAGATGTGAAACCCTTTCCTATTTCATAGGAGATTTTTACCCTTGCTTGCTTAATACCAGCACTCACACATGAAGTACGTGTTTATGGTGTGAGAAAATACCAGTTTACTTACTTAGCAAAATTGCAGCTCTGATGTTAAAGGTGTGGGTTGAGACATCAGAACAACGGTCAATGCTGAAAGCAAAATCTTGGTGGGGATCTGTTTGGAGACAGAAAGTTGTGTGTTTAGTGAGATACTGACTGTATAGAAGACAACAATAAAATATGGAAGTGTTGTAAAAAACAGATTAAATATTCCTTAAAAATCTCCAAGATGCGCTCAAGGCTCCCATACCCTGTGTTTAATAACTACTTCTGTCCTTCCTGCCACTTCAATATGAAGCATGCTCAGATGCTAGCCTATATATGGCTAAAACCTACTGTGTGGGGAAAAAGAACCAAGTTCAAGGAAAGCAAGTTCTCCACAGTGTTCTCCACAGTACTCATTCAGCAGTGATGTCTTAGCACAGCTGCTTTTCCCAGGATCTATGGATCACCCTTCCTTCCTCAGCACTGATGAGCAATTGGTTATGATGATGGTTTTTAATTCATTAGTATCACAAGATGGCTTGATGAGGCTGATTGCAAAACTGAACCCTAAAGTGGGATGAGAAGTCCAAAGATTAAAATAAACTGTGTAACTGACATCCTGCAGTATTTCATGCTGGGTCCACCATCATGTGATATTTATAACCCAGGAAATAGTCTACATTTCTTCTCCCTTTCTGAGAGACTGTAGTCAAAGGGAAGCCTTGCAGCCCATGACTGATATGAATGTGGCTCTTACTAATTCCTATACTATCCATTTATCCACATCAAGCTCCAAAACTCTTGTACAAACAAAATTGCTTTTCTCTCACTTCCACCTTTTTCCTTGCTAGCCTTCATGAGACTGTATGCTATGCCTGGAGGCTTGCTAAGGTGTCACTGTCTGGTGACAGGCAGCACTGACAACTGACAGCTCTGCTCCCACAACCAGAGGCATGTGAAAAGTGTTCCAGAACCATGGTTGGAGGAGAAAGATTTTGCCAGTTTGTAAACATATCATCCTGAGCCTTATGGCTTGATTTAGGCATAGGTTTGTCCCTCATGGTGGCTTTCCAACCAGCCTGTGCATCCAATTTTCTTCTCAGTAGAAACCAGAGAAGAGACTGTGGCATGTGCAGAAATAGCTGTAGTCCCCTCATTTGCACAGACTTGGGAGTAGAATTCTGTTTTTAAGTTGTTGTTGCTTGAGGTAATCTTCTCACTGAATTGAAAATAATAGGTTGGGAGAATTTACCTTTGCGGTGGTGAAACTTGTCATGAGTGTCTGTGACACTGGGGCTGAGCTAGCACCTCTGTAGTCTGATCCTATTTTTGCAGCAGTGCCTCACAGCTCCAGCAGCTAGCAGGGAGCAACCCTGGGTGACTTAGAGGGCAGCATGAAATGAATGGAAGTGCAAGGAGAAGCTGGAGCTTTAAGCCAGGCTCTGCAAGCACATGGATTATCAGTATGGTCCAAAAGAAGCTGCGGTGTCTTAAGGTCTGTTAAATTAAAATAACTGTTTAAAGGAGAGAGGCAAAAAAGCACTGGTATTTTCCACAGATGTGTCCCTTGCTGGATTTTGTCCTTCACACCACTAAAGCAGTTTCTGCATCTGCATGATCTGTTTGGGACAAAAGTTACTGCCTGCAGTTGTTTATCCACTCAAGTGTGACAAGAGTCAGAAGGATGTCATTCCTCCATTTCCATATTCTTGTCAGTTCTCGTTTTGTTATTGCAGCTTCAGAAGCTGTTGCAATCGGGTAGGAGAGCAGTTTCCTGCTCCAGATGAAAAGCATGTCAAACTTCTCTTTTCTCCAGGACCGTTATGCCTGCTTCCCCTCTGGTGTCTACCACCTCGCAAGGCTTGGTTTCTGCTTTCCTCTGGACTTCTGCAAGACCCCCTCTTGTTTCTGTTTTGTATGTGGTACAATGATAAGATCTAGGAAGCAGTTGCTCAGGTTCTGAGCAATTTGGCATTGATGCCCACAAACAGCGCTGGTTTCCAATGACTGGTCAGGTCTGTGATTTCCAAAGAGAGCTATGGTCACAAATGGCACTGCATTATATACAATCCTTTTCTCTTTAAAGAGACTAGGCTGTGCTTTAGTCAACAAATTAAATTATGGTATTAGGGCTAGAAGTTCAACTTTTAGTTCATTCTCATCAATATCTGTTTGGATTGAAAGGGGATGCTCATGAAACCAAGCTTCTCTGGAAAGCATGGTCTTCTTAAAATGAACCTGACCTCTGGGTTGTTTTAGTTTGGATCTCTCATGCCTGCTGTGTTTGGGGTTTTGTGTGTGTGGTATGTTTTGGGTTTCTTTTCTATGGATTGAGCTCTTTTGTCAGATGACATATTTCATGGTGCATTGTAGCCATAGGTGTTTTCTACTGCTAGTGATGCAGCATAGGACTTTGATGTGTCCAGAGAAGTGTTGTCTGTTCCCCAGAGAGGAAGAGAGCGAGGAAGCGCTCACATGAGAAATTACAGCAGAATTTGTGAATTAGAGCACTTGGGTTTTGTGTTGTAACTGTGTTGCTGAGAAATGTAAACTTTTCCACTGGCAAAAGAAATGCCAATTAATTTTCTGACCATCTCCCTGCGGAAATTGAGGCTATGACTTTGCAATCCAACATCTTAGATGTTGTGATGTGGGGGGGGGGCCTCCTGCTGAAATCAATTGCTAAAGCAATGGTGCTAGGGGGTCTGGATTCTAAACAATGTAGGCAGAAATGTTCCTGCTAAAAGGAAATTAAATAAAATAGTGATTTTTTTTTTTTTAACCGTTTGATAAGTGAAGGTGTCTGTATATTCCGCTGTGCACTATGCACTAAGGTAGTGTGCTATACCCATGTTTTGCTTTAAATGTTGAGGAGTCCCTCATGTGGCAAAGGCAACTCGAGGCAACTGCCATTTTTGTTTCATCTCAGATACACAACTGTGAGTCACTGTGTGTCTCTTATGAAGGTTTAATACTTATTCTTCCTTGTTTGCCTCAATCTGAATTGAGCTGGTTAGACTGGAAAAAAAATACATGTTATGTCTTTCACATGTGCAGAGCAATAACATTTACTGTTAAATCTCTAAAATACGTGGGGCTGCCCTTCAGCCTTCCACTTCCCTGCAACGTTTCATAGCGCACAGTACTGTATGTTCCCAGACTTCCCTCCGCCTACTCCCTTCAATCTGCTCCTTCTTCCATAATTAATGCTAGAAACTCTTCAACTGGTTGCAGAGTTCTGCTTTTCCAGTTCGGCTTTGATATGTTACCAACACTCATGATGTTGCTGGAAATTTTGCAAACACGTTGAGGTTTATCAGTGAAAAATCTGCTTTGGGGGGGGTGTGTGGAGGGAAGAGAAAGGGCTTTTTTTTTTGGCCTTGTGTTTCTAGTGAGAAGGGCTGGGGCTGCAACATACGTTAGAGCTAGCATGAAGGTGCCTGGGAGCAGCATTTTGTCTGAAGTTTCTCTCTAGCCAGTTTTAAATCTTTCAGGTAACTGCTTTGAGAAAGAGGCTTTTGTAAATCATTGGCGAACTTTCAGATCTTTTAGACCTGTTATTTGAACTTGGTGCCGTGGCTGATGCTGAGCTTTCAACTTTATCTAACACTGAATGTGCAGCTCCCACTGAAGACTGGCTTCTTTAGTACAGACCTGCTTTGTGAGATAAACGTCTGGGACAATACCTGGTATCTTGCCACTGATCACCTCTTATATGACAGTGCCAGCTGACCCCACGCATCCCACCTCCCATTTCACCCTTACCCAAGTGCCCTAATGAAGATTTATTGCCATGTTGGCTTGGTATGTGGTTTTCCTTGCACATGACCTGTATTGGCACCATGGTGCAAGGCTTCAGCCTGGCTTACTGTTGTGGAGTGCTCACAGCAATAAATTTGGCTGGGCTTTTCTAGAAGACTGAGGAGATGCATATAGCACATCCTGAAACCTCAAACCAGTTCCGGAACATTTCTTCCTAGAGTTTCTTTTTCTGCTCTTGACAGAAGGTTCATAGGTAACTTAGCTCAAACACATTTACAGTGGTGTATCTAAGTGACCCTCCTGGCTGCAAACCTTGTACCTTCAATGGAGATTATTACTCTGGTAACAGGAACAACAGATGGGAACATACATTGATGCCTTGGTTACTGCAGTTCTGGGTGCACCAGCTCATGCTCCTGCTGAACATGGATGTGCACCAAGCCACAGGACTGTGAGCTGGGGCTGCATTCACACCCCACAGCCTTCTGTGCTTTGGAAGGTGATGTATGGCAGGAAGATGAAGCAGGTAGCTGGAAATGATAGCGTGCTAACCCACAGGGAATATGTACCTCAGAGCCTGAGCTGCTACATGACTAACTGGGCATTACAGAAACAGCATTACATGGCCAGATGGGAAGCATCTGTTATAGGAATTTTGCTGGGCTGGTGTACAACAGCCTTTGTCTTTTATTCTTCTCTCTTCCTCCCCATATCTTGTTAACTATCCTCTACTGGCTTTACTCTCATCTGAATCCGCTTGAAAATCACATTGTTTCCATATGAGCGTGAAATTCAGTGGTATGAGTGAAAGGAGCAATAAGCAGGGAAGCTTTGCCTGTAAGAGTCCATATCTGTTAGTCCTGCAGTGTGAAAAAACTCTCCAAACTGGTAAGCTTTGGGTATTTCAAAATAACACTTTTGGGAGCAAATAAGCCATAGAATTGAAGGTAATGACATAGCTGTACTTGGCTAGGGTCAAACAAGGACAGACTGGTGCTAGAGGAGCTGGAAATTAGAACAAGGAAGAAACATATTTAGTAATTACCCAACACTTCTCACCTTCAAAGCTCTTAATAAAATTAAATCATTAGTCCTTATAACATTCAAGGTGATGAAAGGAGAGGGAAAGAATGAGGAACTGTTTGGTGTCTCAGACTTTATGCATTCACTTAAAAATTTCCTTTAATGTCTGTTTAAATAAATTAACCTGAATGCTCAAGGTTATATTTGACACTGGAATCTACTTATAAGGCACTGAGGAAGAAGCATCAGGTGAATTAGCAGTTTTCAGTTGTGCATCTAAATTTCACTGAGCACCTTCAATTTAATGAACTTCCCTTTGGATCTGCCTTCACTAAGTGCCACTCTGGGAAAAGCAGAGTGACCCTCTGCCCAGAGGGGAGCAGAATAAATTTTAAGACTCATGTTGGCTGTTTCTAGCTTATCTTACGGATGCTTTATCTCAGGATGCTCATCTCAGATATGATCAGCTCCAGGCTTTTGCCTAGTTTAGACAGACACTCTGACCTCCCTTCCAGAGGTCATGATATCTTTCTATCTCCTGTACCTTTCTGGCTTGATTAGGCAGCGTGGAAGTGGATGAATGGAAAGATTAGAGTTCATATATCCTTAATGCCCTGGGGCTACAGAATGTGGGAATTCCTCTTTGAAAACAGCACTATCAGCTTATGGTCTCTGAGGTCTGCTTAAACCTGAAGCTTTTGGAGATGTCCAATTGAGTGAATAACTGCTTCCTTTCTGATTAAACTTACATGGCTGTAGAGGGAAGCCTGAAGATTTGGTTTCGGTATCATTTATAAGCTAATAAAAACCCGGAGCACTAGCAGAATAAACTTAAAATATGGTTTAAAAAAGCATTTGTGCAATATTTAAATAATTTTCACTCTGCTTTCAGGCATATTGAACACTGATAACGCAAAGGGCAATTATATGCTGCTTGGTCAGTCTAGGGCATGGGCATTGCTGGCTGGTGTTTACAGCCCTAGTTTTGGAGCAAGGCGATTCCAGCATCTTACAGAATTAGTTTAAAGAAAAGGTGAAGACTTTGCCTCTTGCTATTTCAAATAAAAGTCATTGCTGTATATAATCAGTGTCCAAATTTGCAAATATTCAGTAACTCAGAAGGCCGGAAGCTTCTCCAAACATGTTGCTGGAGCACTGACTGCTGTAGTAGGTACAGCGTGTGAGGAGCAGATGTGGGAGGGAAGGCTCAGCCTGTGAGCAAAGGCATGAGATGTGGCAGATGGAGAAGAGAGGAAGAGATTTGCTTGGAGCTGCTGTTGTCCTGGACAAGGAGCTGTGCAATGTGATGAGCTGGAGGAAGCCCCTGTAAAGACAGCAGGTCTGAGGGGCTCTCTGCAGGTGGAGGGCTCTGTTTGGGGATGAGGGTGCCACCAGCATGCGCAAAGCAGCCTTGCAGAAGGTATGACCCCAGTCCCCCTGCCTTTTCCTGCATGAGCCACCTTTCTTGGCAGCAGGCTTGTTAGAGCTGTTTGCCAGGGCTCAAGGGGAGGCCTAGTGTCTGAAGGCTTGTTGCTTTTACCAGTGGTGGTATTTGGAAAGGGGGGTTTCTGTGCTTTGTGCGGCATGACAAATTTTTGTCTGAGCCTGTTTGAGGAGACAAAACTGAAAGATGCCGGCTTTGAGAGATAGCACATACAGATCTTTATTTGTATTTGATAATCCTGATTTGTCCTAGTTAGCTTGAGAGAGAAAGGCAGGCAGGGCAGGCTTCAGCTACAGCAGTGTAACAAGAAAATCCTGCATTAATTCGGGCCCAGCAGGGAATGTATTAGAGAGAGAAAGTCTTTGTTCTTCTGTTCTGTGGGTAAGTAAACACCAAGCCCTACATGAATAAGATGCATACAGTAACTGCCTGTATTCTTAATCAGATCTGTCTCTTCTCTCCATGGGTTGTGGGGACTTTGTTGCTTTTTGTTTAAAAAAAAGAAAAAAAAAAATCATTCTTTATAGTGCTCTACTTGAGTTAGATATTTTGGATATCAGTGCTTGCCAGTATGACTGGGGATTCATAACAGACTTGGACACTTGTGTCAGAAATAGAACCAAACATTACTAGAAACTGCCCTGCTGTTAGACGCATGCCATGCTCTGGGATATCAGGCTTTACTACTGATTATACAGAACAGTAACAGCAGCATATAAATGGGCTAAATGTTCCCATTTTCCCAGGATGGGTTGAAATCCATCGCAGGAGCATGGCAGTGCTCTGTCGTTGGAATGGCATACTTGCTCTGCAGAGGGAACTAGCTGGGTTCCTGTCTGCCCGATCACAGCTGGATTATCTGACAGGAGCCATCCATCTTCAGCCGAAGAGGAACCTATGCATTGGATTAATTTGTGGTAGCTTTCAAGGTTCTGACTTTTCACAACTCGAAGCTCTCCTGAGTCTAAAAGTAGCATTTGGGACAGATCAAAGGCTTTGGATTTGGTATGTTGTGGCTCTGTACCACGCATTTGAATGTCTTGTCCCTGATGGTCATTGTTCCTCCCTAGTTTTAGGCTGCCTAAGCCTCCTTGAAGTTGGTGCAGTGGCACCAACACTCAGTAATGTGAAAGTAATTTTTGCATTTTTCTGAGGTGTGTTCATTATTCTTAAATTATTCTGGATATTTTTGCTGATGGATGTTAAATTGCTGCAAAAACCTGGCACTGGCCTCTTTTCTTTGGTAAACTGTAAGCATTGTAGACTCCATTTTTAAGGCCTTGATGACAGCTCTAGATGAGATGATGTGGCATTGTCAAGGAAATCTAGCAATGTTTCATAGGATTACTTAGAAAGCTTTACACTGGAACACTTACAAGCAATTGTGGTTTGTTCTTGCTCTTGACTTTATGCAATGAATGTGCCTTTTGATAATTTCTACTTTATGAGATACAGGAGCTAATCTCAAGTTTTTATCAAACTGTTAATATAGCTGTGGCTCACCTGTTTCATATGTATTAGACTGCTCCCTCCATAAAGACTCAAATTCAGCACGCAGCAGCAAATGACAGTTCTGCCTTGTCCACAGTATTTCTGGATTGTAATGTAATATACAGTTTTCTAGGTGTGCCTCTCCAATTTGTTTGTAAAGGGAAGAAGCAGGGTCCGTTACTTCTTCTGCTTGTAATACCTTGGTGACTTAGTGGCCACAACAACTGAAGATGTGGCAGAAGTCATAGGTAGCAAATATGTCTACTAGTTTAGATTTAGCATCTGGAGATAAGCAGGAGGGGCTGCCACACATAAACAACCCTGTTTTGCAGTCCACAATGCAGGGCCTTCATTGATTTAGTGAAGAAATTGGCACTATGAGAAAACCTCTGAGAAGTAAATTATATGGGAAAATTTAAAACGTGGTGGGAAAAGTTCAGCCGAGGTTAATTCTCTCCGCTACTAGTCTCAGTGAAAGCATTAATATTGATTTTGCTAAATGGTTCAAGGTCTAGATGCTGAACCTAATGTTTTTGCCAGATTACCTTGGAGGTATGAAATTGTCTCCTTCTCCTCCTTATGATTTACATTTTAAAGCTTAATAAATACTCTCCCCTCTCTAAAAGAAGAGGTAAAATGAAACAAGAACCATCAGTAAGAGGTCATACAGGAAAAGAAAGTTTCAATCCTCCCCAGTGAATCAGAGAATAAAATAGATGAGGTAGTTTTAATTCATGGAGGGACCGAAATTTTAAAAGAATATTTGCATGTACACTTAGATCTATGCTACCTTCATTCTGCTGATAGCTGCAGTTTGTTAGGATCTGGTGCTAGAAATATGCATGTCAACATCTGGCCTTCCCCCTGGAGTGAGAGAGATATAGCAGATGAATACTGCATCAAGGCTATGGCACTAAGATGGCTTGGACAGAGCAGACAAACAAAAAAAAAATGTTTTCAAGTGGAATTCTTAAGCTCTTTGATTGTTTGCCCATTAGTGATCTATGCAACAAAAGATCAGATGGCAGTTGATGTCGTGTGGCTTTAAATAATTTAGAAGCAGAAGCAATTGCTGGAGACTGCTTGAGGGAAATTAATAAGTTCAAGAGAAGCATCTGGCTCAATCTTTCTGCCAAAAAACCAAAGAATAATGGAAGAAGAACCTTTTACCAAGTGTCTAAAGAACATTTGCCTTGAAGAAGCACAAGGTAAGATTTTCTTTGCAGACTTTTCTTTGCCAGCTGAAGCTATTGGATTACTTGTAGCCTTTAATAAAGGATATGAGTGTGCAGCCAGGGAGAAAAAGGCCTAATAATATTGGTTGACATAGAAAACAAAGTGATGTGCTGTAAAATTAGTGCTGCAATGATAACAGTTTAGTGGGACTGTTTACAAGCTGGTATTGCTGATTGAGCAGGGATGGGTGTTACAGGTCTATTTTTTAAAGAAGGAACAAGAAGATTTTAAGATAAATAGAATATTTGATCTCTCAGTATGCAGGAGGAAGGATATGATGGGCCGAGTGTGTATGTGGGGGCAGTAAGACTGCAGCTTTTCAGCATGGACAGACAGATCATCGGAAAATTGTAATCTAACCAGTTTCTTCTTTTTCTTCTTTCATTTTTCACGAACAACAAGTTCCCTCAAAGCAATGCTTATAAAGAAGGTGTTTATACTGTGGTATCTGACCAGAGCAACTTCTATACCACAATAACCCTGTTGACTTAAAAGTGCCATTTTAATGGAGAGCCAAACCTATGCTCACAAGTTTAAAGAAAAGCCATACAAATGAGAGTTTCTCTATCTGTAAATGCAATCCAGGGCAAGCTCATACTGAAGTGGGCAGTGCTGCTCTCCTACTGCACCAATGTAGGGCAGGAAAAAGCTTTACAGAAATTACCCTGCTTGAAGTGTGACATAGAGCTATGCAAGCAATCGTGTTGCTCAGTGGATGTAAGTTCAGTCTTTCTTTGCTCTACTTAGGAGGAGACATTGGCAAGTAAAAATAATTCTCTAGATGACCAGAGGGCCCTGCTTCTTTGTCTAGCAGAAGATGTTAATTAAAGCAAATGTTTACCCGCATCCCTAAACGTGTTTTATTACACTTTTTAATCTGTGGATATGCAGATATAAAACTTGAAACTGGTTGCACTGTTTGCATATTTAGGTTCTGGAGTTTAAAATTAATACAGATTGATTGCTCCTTCTGAAACTTCACCTAATGGCTGGTAACCTTGCTTCAGAAGAAAAAGCAATCAAAGTCAGACACGAATTGGGAAATGTTTGTTTGCTAGTAAAAAATCCCATGTCTGAGCAGTGTTTTATAAAGCCCAACGAGTATTTCTCAAGATGTCATCTTCAAATACTACCACTTTGATTCTCCTGAAGAGCTCCCCAAAATTCCTTGTTATTTACTCACATACACAGAAAACAAAGTCCTTAATGGTCGATGTTTTCCAGACTCTTTCTAAGAATCTTCTGCTGTATCAGTAACTTTTTCTGCTCTGTCAAGAAACCTACAGTTTCATGCACCAGGTAGCTCTGAAATCTGAGGTCCTAATCTAAAAGTAGATCTTTATTAATCACCGAGCATACTGGTTTAGATTTGCTGGTCTAAACAAGACCAGACATTCTGAAATGTTGATTTTATGTAGGCCCAACTAACATTTCAAGAAAAAGCTGTAAAAATAGTTGGAAAACTGTTTCCATGTGTCTGCAGCAGCAATCACCTGCTTTAGCCTATGAAGAGGGCCCCATTTGATCACTATATTGGAAGAAAGTTTTCATGGCTAATTAAGACAATTAGGCTTACATGAATAGCAGATAGAATAATAGAAGCAGGTGCTGGTAGACACATAGAGGAGTTACAATTTGTAGTCTCTGACTGCATTGCACTTTGCACTTTGCGGGGGATGCCTGATGCTCAAATAACAGTGGAATCTGCTTGGGGCATTTTGCTACCCCTCCCTTTCTGCCTTTCCCTTCTCAGACAATTGCCTTTTAAAATGTAGCTGGAAAGATCAAAAGTGTTATTACTGTAAAAAATCACTGTGAAATTAAAAGGGATAGGAAGCAGCCATTTGTGTAGCAGGTTCTTTTCATGTCTCTGCATAGACTTGCCAATTACAGTTCTCTCTTCTCAGTCAGGGATGTTAACCTGTGTTGCTTTTATCTTGGGATCCCTGCCCAGGTTTCTAAAGTGATTTATGGTCATTTGAGATCTTCCTTCATTTTTGTCACTTCTTCCTTGGAGGAAGAGTGGTGCTGATAGGAAATGTCTTGCTATTTATGGACTGTCTCGGTGTTACGTCTCCTGTGGTTGTACAAAGGAGGCAGCATAGTGTCTGTTTACTTTACTTTTAGACCAAATTTCTCTCAGCCTGAGTTTCTCCCCATGGATTTACTGCTGAGAATTTTTGTCTGATTTCTTTCAAATTACTTTTTTACAAGTGCATTATATTGATTACTAGAATCTTGCTTAGCCCTTTCTTTTGATGCATACTTTGGGGTCCTGGTTACTGAATGCTTATGCTGACATGGATGGATGGGATGGATCTGTAGTGTCCAGAACATGGACTGAGGCTGGGGGCTTGATGCATGCCTGTATCTTATGCACTACAGGAGCAGGATACAGCTAGAGTAAGTGTTTGTAACAGGAAACTGGGACTTGCTCCTGGGTACGGGACATGCTTTATCTGTCTCTCTTCAGTTATCCACCTAAGCTCCTCTGATACATTTATCACAGTTATATTGGCTCATATTTTTGGCTTTAGTCAGATTTTTACTGCATTATAGGGGAGGATCTGATAAACTGCAAAGTAAAAATGAACACTTAGCTCCTTTTTTAAGTGCTCAGACTGATCTATTAATCTGTTGATAGAGGGCATTCAGCTGCAGAAATAAAGTTGTCGAGTACTTGGCAAAAATTCTCTCAACTTCCTTAAATTTTACTTGATTCAGCCCTGATTCACTGATACCAGCTTATAGTAACTCTCTATAGAGTTACTATAGAGCCTATCAGAGGTGAAATCCGGACCCTCTTGAATCCAACAGGAAATCCTTTACCCAAGATTTCATCCTAGATACCTCACTGTGGCCACTTGTATTCCAAAAATCTGTCATACTCTGGCATCTTCAGTGAGTAGGAAATACCATGGGGATTTCTGAGCCTGGAGACAAATTAGGAGCAGTCTTCCCCAAAATAGCTAGAGAGTATGGGCAGTTACCTGGCATTGACTCTGTGCTTGCTAACGTTGCAAAGTTGTCGTTAGAAGGTTTGTTGGCAAAGGGTCTTGTTAAGACTAGGCATTAGCCTGTCTGTCCCCTCCTGGGTTAAGAACAATTGGTGGGACACCACTCAACTATAGCTGAAGAATGAAGCTATGTTCTACCCATCTATTTGTGGCTTACAGTGAAATGAAGTGGGGACAAAACTTTCCCACTCCTGAAAAGGTGATCTGCATCTTTCGCACTATTGTGAGCTTGCCAGGAGGCTCAGTAAGAGCAATGCCTTCTCTGAAGGGAATGTAGAGTAGTGTATGCAAATTGATCCTCCCAACCTGTAGAGGTTTTGGGCTCAGCCCAAAACACCTTGCATTTTTCTGCTCTCTGGAAGCTACCAGACTATAAGCTGCATCAGCAGGGATGTAGATGGTGCATCCTGCTCTGATGCTACAGGTGTGGTGGCCTCTAGAAAAAGGCAGGGCAGAACACTAGCAGCAGCTGTGAGTGTTGACACAACTGAATCTGCTAGAGCTGTAAGGGAGTGAGGAATCTGATTTAATTCTTGCATTATTTCCATGTCCGTGTAATCTTATCTCCCATAGCTGTGCCTGGGAGGACAGAAATCTTCTTTCACTGTTGGGCCCTGACCTGCACGATCTCTAGCTGGTGCTTCTCAAGCAGTGAATTCCTCCTGAATGAACACACCTCTTACCTTTCTGCATGTGGCAAACCAGAATAAGTAACACACAAGCTCTAAACAAATGCATTTTGTTAGCTAGGTCGCTGGTGTGCATGGTAAGGAGCAATGCCTGACTGACATGTGCCCAGCAGATAAATTCATCATCATTTGAATGGACTCAAGCTGTAGCTCGTGCCTGTGTGTCAAGGCTTCTCATGTTAACTGAGACCTTCTGTTGAGGGAACAGCATTAACTTATACAATGAATTCTTACTAAAATAAGGGTAATAATGAAGCTTGTATTCAATATCTAATTAAATATTTTCCTAATGCAGTATACCCATTTATAATATGTGAAGCCTGACTTTAGTCTCCTGGGAGCAGGCCAGTAAAGAATAGCATTACAAATATTTATTTACTTCTCTTGTCCCTCACTGGCTTTATTTTAATGGGTGTGCAAAACTGCATGAAAGCTACCAGCGAGAAAAAGCCCCCTGGGAAATCCTTTGTATCAGGATGAATTGGAAAAACAAACTCTAGGGTGCTCAATTGCTATGAATCACTTTTCACATCACGTGCAGAAAATGAATGAGTCGTCTGTGAATCTAATTCCCTTTGTCCCAGTTGTAAAGCAGATCAGCACAATAGGAAAGGCACAAGGCCAGCAAAGCAAGAGGTGGAAAGCAAGCACCATTCAGTGAATTTATTTTCAGTCATTCCAGTGCTGCTTGCTGCTTTTCTTCTCTACAGATTCAAAGAACAAACAAAACCCTACGGTCCCTGGGTAATGCCTCTGTTAAATGCTGCTGCTGAAGTCTCACTAAGCATGGTGGCAATGGTGGAGAACATGAATCTCTCCCCTGTCATGCTGGGTCCCTTGTCACTCCAAGTGGGAGGACAGAAAGCATATCACCACAGCCTTCCTGCACATCAGGAAATCAGTAGATAGTGCATTGATCTGTTTCATCCCAGGGCAAAAAGAAAGATAAAGATCCAGGGTCTTCCTCTTTTTATTTAAGCTAACTTTGAGATAAAAATCCTAGTCATCTCTTTCACACTAACTGGATTTTTGACAGCTGTTTATTATTCTGAATTAGGTTACATTATTTTCTCTTTATTATCTCCTGTATAAATGCAGCTAGATCTGTGTGTGTGTCAACCAAACCAGCTGTATTTGAATGATTGAAAATATTCTAGCTGCGAAACCCAGTGCTCATTTGGGAGCATAACCCCTCTATTCACTGCCTGGATTACAAGCATCTCTCACTGCATAAGAACAATTTTGTTGCCCAGCTAAAGAAAAATGGAAATTTTTAAAATCTCACCACAGCTTTTGTAATATATTTCCAAGTTGTCCTCTTTGCAGACTGTGTGCGTAGGCCATTCTGTGCTGTCACTGACATAAAGCAGGACTAAGATGAGAACAAGAACATTTGATGTCTTCATGGTGGTGGTGGTAGTTTGCAGGATTACTTGTCTGTCTCTTGCTAACCCTCTGTGGAGGGGGATGTTCCTTCCTTTCTCCAAGGGAGACAGGAGTTACAACATTCGTGCCTGCAGAAGGGTTAAATGAGCCAGTGCAGCAGTACTACAGCATGGTATAAACAAGAGGCTAATCAGAATTGGGAGGTGCTATTTCCATGTGCTTAGACTTCCGCTTTCTGCTTCATGTTAGTTTAAACTAATGACAAATGAGCTAACCATACCTACTTACTGCACAGCATACCCATTCCTCGGGGCCTGCTGGAACAAAGCAGCAAACTGTTTAGTTTTTCTCTTGCTGCCAATTTCTTCTCTTGAAGTCAAAGCATTTGGGTCAAGGCTTCAGACAGGCTTAATTTGCCCTTCTGGCTGCAAAACACTGTGACCCAAATCACCCCATCTTACAAAAAATCAGAGCAAATTTTGCAAGATAGTTTGGTTTCTATGCTCTCCTCTCAGTAGCGAATGTGTCTGCTAGAAGGAATGGAAGTGTGTCTGATAAAGCTGACACCAAATAAAGCAAGTCTTGAAACTTTCAGGAATGAATCCTTTCTGCTTGACTATGTTAAATAACACATTTACTTTTATCTTGTTCAATTATTTCTGTTTAACAGTGCAATCAGGTAAACCTAGACTTAATTTTTTCCCTTTGGTCTTCCTGGTTATTTAACTGCCCACTATTGACACTGTGCATCTATTTGCACTAGCTTTTTCAAAGCTGTACTTTATGCAGCAGTGAGTGGCTATTGCAGATGGCAGTGGATGATCAGTAAGGAAAGGAAGAAAGGTTCCTTCACCTCCAATAAACTTCTCCAATTCAGTTTAGATCCAGGGTTGGAACAGAATTTCAAACTGCAGTTGCCAAAATGGTCTTTTCTGGACATAAAACCAACTGGAAAAAAAGCTGTAAGCTAAATTCAACCCTAAAGCAAATATCTGCAATAGTTTTCTCTGAGCTGGAGGCAAGGAGAAATTGGCTCCAACAGAGCCAATGGAAGAGTTGTATAAAAGATCATTTTGGCCATCTCAGCCTTTCTTGACCTGAAGGGTGTGAGTATCACTTCCTTTGTCACTGAGTAAAGCTGAAGAGGAAAAAGCCTTTAAATACTTTAGCAAGCAGGAAAGCACCCAACGGGATGATTACAAAATGATACTAAATAGCAGAGCTATTCCTCAGGCAAAACCCTGGCCTGAAAGAAGGTAATCCTATGGAGTAAAGAAGGGGCCAAGGTTTCAGCCATGATGTATTAAATTTAAAAGCCAATTCAATGCAGTTCAGGAGACTTTTCTTAGAATAATGAGGCTCAGGCCTGCTTGGTTTGGATACTATTGTAATAATAAATTGTATGTCCAGGGCTTGGATGAGAATGCAGGCAACTGCCCTTAGGCATGGAAAATGTACAAGTCAGGTGAAGAGATTTGGGTTACAGATCTGTCCGATTTGACTGGACTTTGGTTGTACCCATGATTCTATGATAGTTGATGAAAACAAGCACAATTGCAAAGACAATTATAAGGAGAGACAAGTCTAGTTTTACTTTAATAGATTTAAACTATAATCACGTAAAGTGAAAGTCTCTTCCCACCAAGATCTACAAAGACAGTGAAAATTTGATGAAGCAATTTATTACAAAATGCAAAGTACTTCAGGTCAGGACTGTGAGAACATAACTTCCAGATTTTTTTAGGAATGACATCACCATGGTCTTTCATTTAAAATGTCAGCTTAATGCTCAATAACAATGAACAAAGTAAATCAAATGATAGGGCAAATGCTTCAAAGAGACACCCACTGGGGATCACTAAATAAACAAATCAAATCAGACTCAGGACGTCTCCTGAGATGAAGATCATTGGAAGCTGGGAAAATAAGTGTGAGAAATACTATACATGCTTGCTCTGCTCTTTCTCTTCTCTGCATGCCTGCTTGTCCACACTGCTGGGAACCAGTTACTGGGTTAAATGAGGCCTTAGTCTGGACTGGAATGGTTTACCTGGACACCTGGTAAACCCAGGTTTACCTGGGCTTGTTCTTTACCTCCCCTTCCCTTTGCCTATCCAACCTGCTGGAACAGTGTTGCTGATGCTCATGGCTTTCAAAGTGCTGACTCAAAGCTGGTTTTCATTTTTGCAGAAGCTCTGTGGTAGCTGCTCTGCAGATATCCAGTAGGCTGGGCCTTGCTTTGCAGAGACTTCAGTTTAAGCACAAGTAGCCTGGGAAAGTGGAGCAGCTCTGGATTTCTGGAATACAAGTCCTCCTGCTTCACTGGAAGCAGGATGGCTGGGGTAGATCTAGTGGAAGCCAAATATGACTTTGTAGATGATGAGCTCCGGAGCTCTGCTATACACAGGCAAGTGCCTGCACTGTTTCCCCTTCTGGTGCATAGTCTTTCTTGCTCTTTTGAGACAGCGACTTTATCCGTTTTTTTGGCAGTGCTCCTGATACTGATTCAAAATGACAAGTCATAAGATGTTTTTGTGAGTGCGAGGCTGGAACGTGTGTCTCAAGTAGTTTTTAGGTAGCCAGTGTTCTGAGGGGAAACAGCCATGACAGCTAATGGTTTGGAAAGCCACGCTGTCTTTTCCACTTTGTCCCACCATGTTGTTCTCAGTGGGAAGGGAATTTTACTTTGAGTGGTTCAAGTTTACAACATGTACTCCAGACACTGTTTCACCATTTCATTCCCTGTGTAATCCTTGTATCTCCTAGAAAGAGCTTTATTACCAACTCCATCTGTTCTGAAAACTGCTTTCCCTTCAAACAGCCGAAACCTGTGGGCTGAGAAACCACATCTAAATGAAGTGGTATCAGTGCTGGCAGTGGGAATTCTGTTTTGGCAGGTTGCTTAGCTGGCCAACAAGAGTGTTTCTTTATCTGTCTTATTGAAGGCTTTGACCATGGAGATAAGCAGCTGAAAAGTGCCTATAAAAAAGGCTATTTGGTTAAGGAGGGGCAGTGGCTTTGTATATCTAGAGCATTCTTTCCCTTATTTGGATGCTTCTGCTGTACTAGAGTGAGAAGCCTCTTGTTCCTTATCAAGACGATTGTTATATCTGTAATATAATTGGAAAGAGTAAAAGATACAAAGACAGCGAACTAGTAAGCAGATAAATTGTACATCAATATCGATAATGTCTTGGGTTGGCTGATACAAGATTGCTGAAATAACTGTATCAGCAAATAACACACTCCCACCACCGCATTGCTAAGTAGATGTTTTGTGCTCACAGCATCCTTGCTCTTGAACTGTTTTAATTACTCCTTGGGTTCCCTGCAGAGGTTTAGCTAGTCACGAGGCTCAGTGTTCCAGCAGGGCCTCTCACTTGAATTCATACAACTGCACCTACACTATGATTTTTTGCCAAAATAGTTAAGGGTATGTTGTTTTTCCAATGCTCCTAGCCAAGTAATTGTGTTTTGCAAAACTTTTTCAAACATAGACCTGGATAGTGCTTTACCTCATCTCAGCAATGGGGTTTCCTCTTAAGAGTTTCTTTTATTTAAAGGTTTGAGGGGTTTTTTTCCCTCTTTTGCACAAATCCATTGTAAGGTGAGGCCTAGTCAAAGTTCAAGTTCTTTATTTCAAGCCAAAACCTTTTTTTAACTCGCCTTTGGTGTCTTTATGTACACCTGTATCTAAAATGAAATGTTTCCACAGGGAAAGCTTCACATTAAAAGCTTTACTGATTTCTCTTCCTTTCTCTTGCAATTCTCTCTTAACAAAAGCTTTCTGCTTCATATTTCTCAACAGGGTCTCCTGCTAGTGAAAGACAGTAAGTGAAAATTTCTCAGCAAACAGATGAGACTTTTCAAAGGAGATACCTTCACTCCCCAGAAAAGTCAGCTTTTCTTACTGTGCTTTTAATAGTGTATTTAATATTTCAGTTAAAAACAACAAGGCCTAGAAATGCAATGCAAGGTAATGTGTTGTCACTACCTCTTTCCATCGCACTTGAGAGAAGATGAGTTTTGTTTTATGAGATTTCCATAGTGCTTGGGGTTTTTGGAGTGTTGTGCTATCAGCAGCATGCTTGATGGGGCTCATGCACTGTGTAAGCAGGAGCAGAGACCAGGGGGCTATGAGCCCCTGAGGCTTCTGTCTTATATGGGTGGAAGGTTTCTGGTACCCACCAGCCCTGCTGGCTGCCAGTGCACCCAGTTTCTGCAGTCACCTTGGTTCCTGCAAATACTCCAGGGCCAAACCAAGAGCTGGGGATGAGACTGCTACAGAGTGACAAAATTTAGTGCAAACAGGACTTGCGATTTCATGCTTTCTCTGAGTCCTGTAAAGCTGAGCTTTGCTGAGCCCAAGCATGGTCTCAGCACAAGCCCTTTGCGACTGTCAGGTTGAACTGTTGCTCAGGAGAACCTGCTCCTTGTGAAACATTGGTGCTGTTTGTATGTAGCATGAGCCTACATGGTCTTATACAGGTCAGGTTTTAATTTGACACCTTAAATAGTAGCAGACTACTATGTTAGATACCTTGCTAATTTTAATTTCTCTTTTTGAAATTAAAGCTTTCAGGAAAAGGGAGTAATGAGTGGGAAGAAGAAAACGTGGGACAAGTTTGTTCTGATGCTTTCTGAAGAGGATAGCCATACTTGTGACGTGGCTAAGGTGACACATGTGCGGAGTGAGTAACTGAGAGTTTGGGATGTTATTCTTGGACAAACATTGCTGCGTTTGTCAACTTATCCGCTGTGTACACCTTTGAATAAGGGAATGGGAAGGAGGAAAGCAGACTTAGCACCACTTAGAGTGGAGGAAATGATACGTGTGCACATTTATTTGTGGTTTGCATTGCATGTTTATAATGCAAATGTATGTGAGCCTAAGGCTGGAAAGAATTTCTGGCCTTGGAATCATGTGGCCTCTCAAATCATAGTAGGGGTGGAAGTGACAAAATAAGCTTTGATTCAAAGAGAAAAACATTCATCTGCTTCTGTGTCTTCTCTCTGTTTCACCAACTGATCTCGGTATCTGTGCAGAGTTATTACTGTGGCAGACAGGTTTTGAGGTAGGTGGGAATTTTCTAGTGAACACTGTTCTCAGAAAATACCACTTCACAGAGTCCAAAGCCTCTTTGGAAGTGCTGGTACAATGTGGTGGGAATGTGCATGCTAACAGGGGAGTTTTCTCAGCCCCAGGAGCAAGGACTGCAGTTAGCAGAAAGCTGTCTTTCCAGAGTAGCCTGGATAGGTTGAGGGACATTTTTACTTCTTGGGAGGCTGGAATTCTAAGCAGGGACTTCTGGGCTAATAGCCTCTGGGGTGCCATGGAGGTTGCCTCCTTTTGTTCAGATGAAGCTCAGAATGGGAGGAGGTTTGAAACCTCAAGCTTCAAAGCGGTAAGAAAGGGTGTTTCATGCTGCTGAGTGTCCCTTCAGTGGATGGCCTCAGTGTGTGGCAGCAGCAGCAGTAGTATGGTGAGGAACTGCTTTGATAAGCAACCTTTAGTTAGCTATCGAAACAGCCTCTGGCTTAGCATGAACTTGGCAGGTCTCATTATATCAGGAATCAATCTCTCCTGGGTTACTTCATGGCTGGGCTTCTGAGCAGCTCTTTGACCAGGCAATATGTTTAAATTGGTCTTAAATCAGGATCACAGTGGATCAATGGCCTCTATTAAAACCCTGTCACCCTCCTGGATGGACTGAATTTGTTTGCCAACATTGTAGCGCTGGTGTGCAACTTTGGGTCGATGCAGATTGGTGTTGGGTAGGCAGTGAGAAGCAGCACACCAGGACAGTTAAACTGAGGCATGGTGTTGGTTTTTGTAACTGGTGAAAATGGGTGTTTCTCCATCCTGGCTAACAGAGTTTCCTCTCTGCTCATGAGGAAGTGACTCTGTAGAATAAACTCAGTTTGCTGCCTGGGAAATGCTCAATGGTGTGTTTGTTGTCTTTTCATAATACCTCCTGGGACCTTGTCATGGAGTAGACACGGCAAAGGACTTTAACAAGAAGTTAACGTTTGATGTAAGGAACAGAGTTTCAGGCCCTACAGACAAATTCTATTTACAGGTGACTCAATAGGGTAGGAATTGATATTATCTTTAGCCAAATGTACATAGTGGAATGATGTGAAATTTCATAGTAGCATTAAGTATTGTTTTAGGAAACTTGGCAACTTAGCAGGGTTTTGGATTGAATAATAATCCACAAGCAGGGATAAACATCAAAAATAGCTGCCCTTGTTCTATTGGATCACCTAGCACTGATAGTCTTTCTTTCCTGAAATGATCCAGTTGACTTCCACACATGAAATCTTTAAAAATGTTATAACTATCATGTACTGGCAGGTATGTAAAGAAGTGTCTGTTCACTGAGAATGCCGTACAAGGGAGAGCAGCTCCAAGTAGAGGCCTCTTACCAGCAACAGACATTGTGAACGAGCAGCTCAGCCCTTCCATGCAAGAAAGTAGGGATTAAATTAGACAAGAATTTTGGATTTAATCAACATTCTTTGCCATTTGTTCACTTTTGGTACCTGAACGTTCCCTAACCTGTATTTGCCCACTTCTTTCTGGCTACTGGGTGGTGAGGTTGGATTTGTTTGGATGCAAGAGAAAAGGGAGGTGAAGGAACTACAGCTGAAGGAGGACTAAATTGGTTTCTGATGGATTTTAGGAGTGAATTTCAGACTGGTCAGCCTATTGCTAGAAAGTTGTCTGCTGCAAATGAATTTCATAACTGCTGCTGACGTTCCCTCGGCTACGTTCTTCTGGCAGAAGCATATTTGCTAAGGGAGTTTGCAGTTGCTCCTAGTGAAGCTATTCCTGAGTTTATCCCACTGCTCTCAGACTGTAGAAACACAGGGTTTCTCTGTGTCCCCTTGTCATCAGCACAATGCCAGCAATGAGAATACAGAGGGGTCAATGTCTTGGTGGCTTGTGCTGTTGTTTGAAATGTTGCTTTGATGGAAGGTATTGCTTCCTCCTTGTTGCATATTCTTCTAATTGTGCAGGGAAGAGCTTGGCTGCTACAACTGAATCCAAACCTGACAGTGGGGAGTAAAGCCTGGTGGAGGCTTCTCCTTCCTAGGTGGGGGAAAGGACCTGCTACATCCATGCTTTCCTCAGGGGACAGAGCTGCTAGAGGGGTGGCTTCAGTCGAGGTGTGGGGGGCTCAGACTTGTTAAAATCCAAGTTCTCTGCTCAGTCTTCAGAGGGTAGCCAGTGCAGTGAGCTGTTCTCCACCCTGCTGCCTCAGCTAGGAGCTCCAGCAGGCACAGGTTGGTGTAGATTGCATCTGATGTGAGGGTGGGATAGAGCTGAGTGCAATCTGTGATGGGAATTTGCCAACAAGGCAGCAATTATAGATATGGGATTATATGTGTAAAGGGCCATTTCCACTTCTCTAACGTTTCTAGAGAAAATGACAGGAGCCATTTTAGGATGAGACTGCTGCTTTCTGACTGTGTCCAGTGTGGGACAGCAGGGATCCTTCCTTAGGGGCAAGGGAAGATGAAGATGTCCAGAAGCAAACAAACATAATGTGTGCAGTATTTCTGGTTGCTGCTGAGACAAAACAGAGAGAAAAGCAGCATCTCTGGTCCAGGTCCTGGCCTGATATCAGATTACAATGCTAACAATGCTATTGTGCCTCTTCAGGAAGCCAAACTTGCTTTCCGTAATAGTCCGTATTACTAGGGATGAGGCAAGTAATATACTAGGGTAGGCTGCTTTTTCTCAATGGATATTCAGAGAGCATCATCTGGGAGAGCTTCCAGCTCATTCTAGCTTCTGTTTCCTTAATAGAAGTCAGTATGGATCAGAGCCACAAGGTACTTCTAGTATGCAGATTGCCAGAGATCTAAAATTAATGTATGGACCTTCTTGTCCCAAAAGACCAATGTGGCTATCAATAGCTCTCTTCAGAAAAGCCAGATAGATATATCTGGTTTTGCGTGATAGCTTTCTCTTCCAGGTAGGCAAATACAGGCTGAGTTAGCAAGGATGTGACAGTTTGGACTAGCTAAGCCCAATTTGGATGTTGCTGAGATGAAAAAATGGAATTTTTTGGAGTTTCCTCTGGCAGAGACAAGTTTCACTTGCAGTCTTGGTCAAAGCCTGTCTGAATCTGTTTCCTAGCAGAAACGTGCTCATGTTTCCTTCCAGTTCTGCTGCAGTCTCTTCCAGAGGATTGGTGGTGGTGGGAAAGAGCATTGGTTTTGAGGACTCAGTTTGCTGTGAGCACCCTAGCCTGAGCTCCATGCTGGCTGGAATGAATGATGTGAGGAAATAGGATCGCAGAGCCTGGGGAGAAGCTTTGCAGACCACCTGGTCTTCAAATTCCTGGCACTGCTCAAACTTGTCTTTGCAGGAAATCCATGTTCCAAGTCAAGCTCAGGTCACATGAGAAAATGAATTTGGCAGGAATATTATGAGTCCCTGCTGATCTGCCAACAAATCCACCCCAAGCATCTTGCTCCGTGGCTCTACACTTAGAATAGAGCAGCACAACTGACAGCCCAGGGTAGAAAAAATGTACTTACAGAAGTGCCTGGAGGTGTCTTCTGCAGGCTTTCCCATGAACCAGTGCTGCTGCAAGCTGACTTTCCTTGGCACTGTGTTCTTTTACAGAAGAATAAAAGGCAAGGTTTGAGGAAGGGCTTGAAAGCAAGGAGAATGAAGGTGGCAGTAAAAAAGACATTCCTTCTTCTTAGTTTTCTGTATTCCTACTGTCCTAGGAAGACTTTGGTTCTCCTGGGTGTTGTTTATTTGCCCCAGAAATGTACAGATGTAGTGACAATTCATACTTCTGTGCCTGCCTGACCTCCTCTGACATCATTAGTAGCAACTGGTGAGATGTTGCTGTGTGCATTTAAGTGCCGTTTTGTGCATTGTTTTCCCCAAAATATCTCTGCTTCAGAGCAAGGTGCATAAAAAAAAAAAAGAAATTCAAAAATGCTTTGGCACAATTATAGTAGAAACAAGCAGCTATTGAGCTTAATGCAGATGCCATGATGCGAAATATAACCTCATTTCCTCTTCTTTTTCAGTTTTCTGTTAGGTGCTCTGCTATCATCTTTATGCGGGATGTTCAGAAATGTTATTGCATTGAGCATATCTGGGAATTGGGAGGTCTCTTTATTACAGAAGGCAGAGATTTTTGAGATGGGCTGTCAACAGCTTGCAATGCTTTAACATCCCTTCAAGGTGACTGGATGCTGCCCCTTGTACAGAAGTGCCCCTTAGGGTGGTATAACTAGAAACATGGGACTTTGGGCCACAAAGTTTTGAAAATGAGAGGCCTGAAATCAGATGTGTAAATCAACCCTTCTATATGCAAAAGCACAGACATAACTGTGGAAGGTCCTGATTTTTGGGGTTGCTGCTCTGAGACCTAACTGTGGGCACTTCAGCCTGAAAATCTGAGCTGTGGTGTTTCCTAAAGGAACTGAGTAACCACACATTTGAATAGTTTTCCTGTAAATTTGTGAACATGACTGTATATGTGTTTATTTGCATATTTGTTTCTGTATCTTACATAAATGTAAGACACATAAATATTTAACTTCCATAAGTAAAAATATATGTATAAACACATAAATATACATAAACATGCAGCTAAACATAGTTATTTGTATGTATTTCTATTTTCATGGTCTGCTAGGAGACTATTAGAAATACCTAATTATTCACTGGGGTGGAGAACACCCTAAAGGGAAATCTTCTAAAATCCAGGTATGAGGATTTTATAATGAGAGAAAAGCAACTGAGACTACTGCCATGGGTCCCTCCCTTGGTAGTCATGCCGATAGTATGGGTGTAGTAGACACTGCAGCACTGTGGGTGAAACGGTGTTTTATTTTCCTTCTGATTGTCTCATCCAGTGTTTTCCTGTCTTTATGAGGATAGGTAAGGGTGTCAGGCAGGAGTCTGAGCATAGAGGTTGTGACACTCCTGAGGTCTGGAGTTTGGGAGCTGAGTTCTCACCTGTTATCTTTGTGTGCTGGGTCTGTATCTGCTATGTCTCTCAGGGGAGGGAAGGGGCTCTGGCTCATTAGTGGAAATACTTCTGCTCCTAGTTTGCACTAACCAAATATGCGAGCAGCAAAAGAAGGCAGCAAGGATGCTGAAGGAGCCAAGTTATTTCAACGGCAGTCATTGGTGAAACATCACTTTCTTGAGGCTGAACAAGGCACCCTCCTCTTCCCTGCACAAGCAGGAGGAGGTGGATGCCAGCAATGGCTGAAAGGGGGTTTGTACATAGAGAATAGTTTTCAAGGTGAAAATATCAATTTGCCAGTGCCCCTGAAATCTGAAGGTGCTGAGGGAGGGAATGAAGACTCGTGCTCTGGTTAGACAGGCTTTCTGGATGCCAGAGTAGGTAGCCTGTTAAATAAGTCAGTTAAACTATCTAATTAAAGCTGATATATATATGGACAAGATGTTGATGACTTGCATAGCGGGGGGAAGAAGTACATTGGAGGTTTTCCCTTTAGGCTTTTCCTGGATGTGCCTCGTTGCCATTGAAGCTTTCTTTCACTGTTTTGAACTCGCTTTTTCCCAGCAGGGCCTTTGGGCCTTCCCTGCTTGTAAGGTTGGAAGAGGAGAGCAGAGGGATGGCCGGGTACGGCTGGAGATGTCTTGGGTGGCTCCGCACATTCATTTCCAGGCGAGCCACCTGATGGTGCTGTTTGTTCAAGTTCCTGGCCGCGGTGAGCCCTAGCCTGCAGAGCTGTGGACCAGCGCGCCTTATCACAGAGCGTTTAATTAATAAATAAATGATAAAAGAAGGTCTGCATCGCCCACCTGGCTCTGACGGTGGGAGCTCACCTCTCTGTGCGGCTGCGGGGCAACAAGAGATGGGTGTGTTGAGCTCGATTTCAAGGAAAAGCCTTGGAAAAGGTCTGGGGGAGGCCAGGCCTGGGTTCCTCTGAGCTTTGTGGGGGCTGACGACAGCTTGCTAGGTTTTCCTCGTTTATTTTGTATTCTTCTCACAATTTCCATTGTGGAGCTTTCCCATACGAGGATTAACCATCACAAGCGGTGCAGTGCAGCGCTGGCAACCTCCCTGGAAATCACGCGTCCTGAATAATGATGAGAGCTGAAAGCAGGACAGGGAATCCACCCTTCCGCTCCCTACAGCAGTACTGGGTAACACCACCCCAAATAGAGCAGCTCTTGGTTATACCTGTCCCCACAGCCTGTCCCCCTTGCAAACCTGGCTCCCTCTCTGCAGGGGCTCACATCAAAACATGCAGGCAAGGCAAGAGATGCACACTGTGAGGGTGCTCCTACTCAGCATCAGATGCCTGTTGGGAGGGCAGGGCTCCCCATTTGCTCTGCAAGGCATAGGCTTGTGTTTGCCACCTTAGGGACCAAGCCCCTCAGTTAAGGGCAAGTGGTGTGGTGCTTTGCAGTGTAGGTGCAGGGGATGGGAGTGACTAGTGACAGCAACCAGAGCCAACATGTGGGGAGAACAAAACAGCTCACCCTCCTGTCTTGCCTGGTCCATTTTCTGATTGTGATAGAAGGCAGTGAGTAAAACACCCCAGGTTGCCCCACTCTCTCCCACCACAGGCAGAACAGCCAGTGCATCCCCCTGAAGTGAACAAGCTGCCTCCTCATTTGCTTCTCACTGTCAGGAAGATGAGTCCAGCTAGATTTCTTTCTGTTTGTGTTTGCTGCTTGTCTGTGCTGACAAAACATGCGTAGTTTCTAGCTCCCTCACTTCTGCTGGCTGCTATTCCATTTTAATGCGAGGCACTTCCTCAGAGGTCATTTACTCAGTATGTTGCTGGGCCATTTACAAATATGAGCTGATGAATATTTCATCGTTGTTCACCAGGAATTCTGTTCAAGTGTAGAGCTTCATGGCAATGAGTCAGTACATGATGCACTCAACTTGAAATTGTTTCCTTGCTGCATCTCTCATTAGACGTGCTAATTGCTGACGTTGAGAAGGTTAAGTTGATGAAAGGGAGAGGAATGCATATATGTGTTGATACAGTAATACTACTTAACTCACCTCGATTCTACTTGGATATCCCTGGAATCAGCGCTGCTCGGGGAAAAGGCTCTTTTGATGAAATAACAAGAGCAGCCATCTTTCCTTATTCACTCTAAAAGCAATAGCCAGATTGGCTTTCCTTCCTGCAGTGCCACACCTCCCGGAGGGGAGGCTGTGCTGGACTCGGCAACTCCCTTTTAAGTGGCAGGGAGAGTGAGTACTTGCAGCGAAGTAGGTGGTGAGACCAATATATCTTCATGCAGAACATCCTGGTGTAAGCAGGGCACGGTGTGCAGAGGGGGTGTGCTGGTGTTAGTGCCGCCTTGAGACTCCAAAGAGCCTGGAGCAATAGTTCTGCAGAGGGAGACCCAAGCCATTTTTCTTGTATTCCAATGATAATTCAAGCATCAGCATCATTGGATATTTTATTGTTCAAGATAGAGGCTGGGACAAAGTACCACTGTGGGCAGCCTGGGTCTGTAAAGGAAGTTTACCCAGGAGCTGCCAGCTGAGAGGGAGGATATTGCTGTACCATGGCAATGATGTGGCAGCAGAAAGTTCCAGCTGGATGGCGCAGATGTTTTGATGACAGTGGCTCCCACTTCACCTGCCGACAGGGGAAAAGCTAGCGCGAAGGTGTTTTCCTGTTAGGGTGTTGTTTGTGCCCCTGTAAACCAGTTTGTATTGGATTTTCTGGGCTGCGCAGCTTTCATGGTGAACGTCATCTCGCTCTGATAACTAGTGCTATTGAGAGCGTTAGGGCACACTGTGTTTCACTAGTGAGAAAATAATCCAACCAAAGAGGTCCTGTAATCATCCAAGCTTCTTCAGCCCTCTCTCTTGGCAGTGCTGGAGTCAAGCTCTAGGGGTCTGCCAGTAGCAAATGTTATTGTAACTGTGTTAGACAGAGAAAAGGGAAAGAAAGTCACATATCTGGAAGTTATCTGTTTCTTTGCATGCTCAGAAGCTTCTGCCTGCTGCTCAGAAGCTTCTGTCTGCTGCCCAGACCAGAGTGATGGCTGCAAAATATAACTGTTCTTCATTCACTGTTGGCAGATAATCTGGTGCTTGAGGATCATCTTGATATACAGAGGAGAAAAGTTGGCAGTTTGGAAGTAGGCTCCACAACTCTCTGAAGGCAGAAGATGAGATAGGCTCCTCTTCACTTTTCCATCTCAGCTTGGTCTGTATTACACGGTTCACACAGCTCTTGATACGGCAGTTTGTCTGACACGGCATGTGCATATGCAGTAGGCCATCCCATGCAGTGCTGTAGGTAAGGCCCTGCAACCTTGGTTGGGTGCCCTGCTTTGCGTGAAACTCTTGCCATGCACCATGCAGAACAGAGACAGGATCTGGAAAGTGAGCAGATATGGACTCTGCATAGTGTTCCCCAGTCTGCAGGATTTTTGGGACCAAGCAGGAGTTTTGTGCTGGTGGATATCTACTCATGCTCTTCAAGGGGATCTGGTGTGAACTCATGGTACCTGAGCTGGCCCTCAGCACCAAACTACCTGGAATGAGTTTTAATCTTAATGATCCATGGGGTTTTTACTTTGGGGTATTTTTTGTTTTGTTTGTAAGTTTCTTCCAAGTCTCTATACTATGAACAGTCCACCACTGTGATATTCAAGTCTGCCTGTGTCTCTGTGTGTGTGTGTACATATATATATATATGTCATGTTTTCCCTTATTGCATGTTTTGGTGTAGTTTTGGAAAGCAACCAGAGAGGTCTGGTTATCTTAAGTACAATGTCATAGCTGTCCTTTGGTTTCTGGAGTTGCCTCCCCCCAGAAAGAGCCCAAACTCAGTGAGGACAGTGAACATTGCTGTAGAAGTAGGGTTAGACTGGCATGGACTTTTTGTGACTGGAAAAATCTTTGTCCGTCAGAAGCTTCACTAATATGTCTGCTTCACTAATATCTGACTGCTTTAAACCGCTATCTGTTTCATCTCTACTTTTGAGTAGGTTTTGGAAGGTTTTTGTTTGTCCTTTGTTTTTTTCTTCTTTAAACCTTACTCAGGTCATCATGGTTTTTTGGGCTGGTACTCTGTGATACAGAGTGCTCACTGTAAACTGCTGAAGGGCAGGCCACCTTGTAAAAGGAGGCTATAGTTTGGAAGTTAGTGTATGGGAACTTGATGAATATTGATGCCAATATTCATGAAATGCAATAAAAGCAGGCAGTGTGGAAAAAAATGTGAGGGCATCCTAGACTCCACCATAGCCTTTATTGGGCTTTTTAGTAGATTTAAAAAAATATATAACTGGATTTGACTGCTTATAATGAGGCCAGTTCTGTAGCCAGATCTTCTAAAACCTGTAGATCTTGAAGATATAATTAATAACTTTTTGTAGAGTGATACTTCTTTTCTGTGGGGGTGCAGGCATATGTGGGTGGTTACTGAGAATACATGGTACTCTAATCACTTCTCGCTGTCTCTCTTCCACTCTTTCTGATACACACAGATATTATGGGCCAAAATTTGCCACTTCTGTCATCCCAGAAATAAACAGGACTAGTCATAGGGCGAAACATGACTTACTACAAATACAAGTGACAGAAACTCTACCTGAAGAAGGAACAAATATGGTCATTTTTAATAACACTTCATTGGTTTCCAAAGTGGAAAGCAAGGGAATGAACTTGTATTATACTCTAGAAGAAAGAAGTAATATCATGCTAGAGAAACTTGGTGTAGGGAAGGCAATTACAATAGAAATTGCTATTTGAGACAGAGTGTCTAAATTTTGATACAGGGTAGGTTTTCTCAGCAGCACAGCTGACATTTCCCAGTTTTCACACTATGATTTTACAGTACTTCAGCCATGAGCTAAGTCAGTCCAGATATTGCACAAAAAAGTAAATAAGGTAGATTTTACTTTTTTACTTAAAAAGTAGATGCTTCATCTACATGGAGTCCATGCCCTCCATTACTCAGTTTGCTCACCAGACGTGGATGCTGAGTGCTCTGTCAGTCCATCTGCCAGCTGATGTCTCTCCTTGCCCATCTCTTAAGAATGCCTGGAAAGAATAAAATAACCAGGGCTATAAAACATGTTTCAAACCTTAGTGTAAACTGGCTTGAGTCCTTCCACTGTTCTTGGCTGTTTCCAGGGCAGTGGTTGGGCAGGCAGGAGTGCCAGTAAGAATGCCAAAGAAACATGGTGGGGGGAATCCCTCTGATTCTCTTCCTGTTACCAACTCATACAGACTGCTTGGCTACTTTCATCTCTGGCAGCCCTGTGTTTGGTGATACTGAAGACCAATTGCAAACTGAGCTGTGTTAGCAGGATCTTGCCCATCAGGTCAAGAGAGGTGGTTATCTTCCTTTTTGTGGCACTTCTTGTGTGGCCGTGCATGGTGTTCTGTGCCCAGGTCTGAGTTCCTAGCACAGGAAGGGTATTGGCAAGCTGGAGTGAGTCTACTAAGACATGTTAGGGGCCTGAATCGTATGACATACAAGGAGAAGCAGAGAAAGGGCAAGAGACAACAAACACAAGTCACAGCATGAGAAATTTCAGCTAGATATAAGGAAGAAAATCTTTATAAACAAAGTAGTCAAGCACTGGAGGAAGCTCTCCAAAAACACTGTGGGATCTCATCTTTGGAGGCATTCAACTTTGCAAATAGAACTAGATGACCTCAAGAGGTCAAATGCTGTTTAGTCTGTACCAATGTATCTGAACAGGACACAAGGAAAATAGAAATTTTTCTTTAAGTTTTGGAAAAAATCTCATTTCTTATTCCATAGGAGAAAGAAAATAGAAGGCTGTTTATCCACAAGTCTTCCACATTTTCACAGGATCATAGGATAATTCAGGCTGGAATTAATCTTGTGAAATCTGTAGTCCCATCTCTTGCTCAAAGTAGGATAGGCAGTGAGGTTACACCAGGTTACTCAGGGTTACTTAGTTGAATCCTTAAAGCCTCCAAGGGCAAAAACTGCACAACCTCTTTGGCCTAAGTCTCTTTCAAAGAGGTCAGTCCTTGCAGATTTTCTGGAAAAAGCCATCGGTAAGCTGAAGCCCTAGTTCCAAGGAGTATGTTGTGTTGTCAGCAGAGAACTGTGAGCAACCTGACTACAGCTTAAGGAAGTCATTAAAATGTTCTCCTGCTTTCCCTTTGTAAAGTGGATCTGGTAGCACTGGAGGTGCCAGAAAGACTGTACCCCAGTTCAAGTTGCAGCTGAGCTTCAATGCAACCCCAACTGCTGGCACCCTCCTTGTCTTCAGCCCTGGAACTCATACAGTTCTGGGCAAAGCCACACCGGCTTTAAAATCCAGAGCTGAACATGGAAGGCTGTTTTGTTAATCTGGTGTGAATGAGGGAAACAGTTGCTGAAGGGCGCTCTCTTGTTAGCAGTAATAAAGTACCAAAGTTCAAGATTTCTGTTTGAGATCTCATCCAATGATATGTTAATTTTGCACCTTCTTTCAGAAGCTGCTGTGAGCTGGGAACATTGCAGCATATGTCAGTTTAGCAGAAAGCTGCCACAAGTTACTGAGTTTGACCCAGGAGTTTCTGGCTGAAAGATTATGGCCTGCGCTCTGTAGGAAGCCACACAGCTGCCAGGTTTTTGACTGGCAAAGTTTCTGAGCACTGCATAAGTACTTGCAAAGTTCTCCTTGGCAAACTTTCTGTGGTCTCAGGGTTAGGGCTGTTTTCATGAGTTTTCATGAGTGAATGGATGTGTGATGGGAGGGTAGAAGAGCAGTGCTTCTAGCTGTGTCTGAGCTAACAACAATTACAGAAGGTTTTTTGAGGCATCTGCTCCAAACACTGGCAAAGACCATCCAGGGTTTATTTTGGTTTTTTTATAAGATGGACAAAGAAGCAAGAAACTTTTTCCTGTGTCCTTTTCTATGGACCTGAACTTGATGAAGCACCCTTTCTGGGTCAGCTGCAACTAGACAGATGAATTTCTGGTGTCTCTCTTGATATCTAATGCCACAAAAAAAAAAAAAAATTAAAAATTTAATAATTCCCTCTTGATACAGCCCTCCTGTGTCCCTGCTCAGAATAATCAAGGTCACCAAGTGCTGTTCAAAGGCATGGGAACAGTAAAAGCTGTGCTCTGAATGCTTTCATGTACCATGTTTTGTTAAGCTCATAGGTTGCTTTCAAGGGCTCCCTGTGACAGCAAATAATAGTAATCTTAATCTGACGTACTCAAATAGCTTCCTTGTTAACTGGGCAAGTACAAGAAGCAGCTTGCTGGAACTGATGCATGTTTCCTTTTGATAATGGTGCCCTCCACCAGCCTATTAATAGTAGAAGCAAAGTTTAATTAAGAGCTTTCCTACAGCCCTTGTCCCTTCCTGGTCTGGATCTGAGCTCAGGCATGGTGGCTTTCTTTCATTTGTCCATTGTCATCAAGGTCTCTTTTTGTTCTAGAAATGGATGGAGAGCTATTGTTTGTGTTTTGCAATCAGCTAAAGAGACAAACATGTAAGACAGTCCCTAGCCTGCCGAGTTTACTTCACTCAAAGAGAGTAAAAATTATCAGAAGTGTATAAATGACACAAGCTCCAAATTTAGGTACCGAATTCCATTGATAGTTAACAAGATCTAGACTACCAGATTTTTTCCAGGATGCTGTGCTCAAATGTATATGTTCCCTCCCCACGCTCTAGTCACAGGACACTGCAGACAAGCTTAGACTTGTTTTCCACAAGGCACAAAGTACTCTTCAGCAGTCATTTAATTTTGTAATGTAGACTTTATTTTTTCTGATTTTCTGATCTTTCCATTTCAAACTGTGCTCTTACACATCCTCCACAGTTCTGCACGTTGTTCCATGTAGGGTCCGAGTCCTTATGAGAGAAATCCATTTGCGGTCACTGATCCCCAGATAGCTCCCTGTAAGATTCGTGCAGTTTAGTGCGTACATGGTCATATTTTACTCCTGTTCTGACAACATTCCCACTTCTTAACCTGAGCTCCAAGTTTCAGGGATATTTGCTATTTGTATCCATGCTGGCCTTACTTTTAACTCAGTTTTGTATTGCCTTTTTTATTACTTTTTGCAGATAATCTGCTAGCAAAGTTGTACTTGATAATGACCAGGTAAAACCTTCATTCTACTGAGTAGCCATAGGCCTTTATTTATGGTTTCACATGCAGAGAGCTGTGTTTTAGAAGCAGCAATTTCCATGATAAGTAAGTTTTTCTGTGTTGACACTGCAAGTGACAATTGATAAAGTTTGGAGACCTGGTCTCTACCTATAAATACGCTAAATGAATCTTTCTTAGCCTCTTCTCAGGTCTTGTAACTTAAAGTATGTGATAAGATCCAACCGCTGAGGATTTATGAAGCTTGAGTAATGGCAATTTATTGACTTCAGTGTTTTTGCTCATTTACAAAGACAGCTGAAGGAGAAGCATTTATACTTTATTACTCTTCCTTGAACAGTGACATTTTTATTTCTTAAGAATTGTTTTTCTTTTTAATTTAAAGGCAAAACACAATTATCCTCGATTTGACGCATAACAGAAAACTGGCTTGAGATGCTTTGAATTCTCTTTCTAATAATGACAAAATTCACTGCCCAATCTTATTTTCTAATAACTTTAGGATTAAAAGTTGAAAAACACACGTATCAAGGACAGTAAAAGTCACAGCTGAGATGTTGTCATTACTTTTTTTTTTCCACAATAAAATAGATATTTTTGACCGCTCCTTCACAGATCATCCCTATTTCAGTGGATGCTCTGCTATCAACAACAACTTAACAAAATAATAGAAACTGTTATGACAATAGCAGAACTAATTAAACTGGATGTCTGTGAGTTTGTGTCCTAAACTATATACCAGTGCAAAACTACCAGCTCTGGCAAGAGCAAACACCAGTGATGCTAGTCTGCCAATGAATAGGCATGGGTTTGGCTGTCTCAGGCTTGCTGAAATACATAGTTTTGCCTACTTTCCCTTAATGGAAAGCACTAATTTTGGCCTTTCTTCCCTCTCCAGCTGCCAGATCCCTGAAACTTATAAAAACATAATTATCTGTGGGACTCCAACCCTTCTTTCAAATTTGGTTAAAATTAGCTGAGGAGAAAATTCACTAAAGGGAGCTGACAGACAGGAATCAGGCCAAAAATACACCAGCCATCATGTCAGTTATGTGTGTCATGGGTAGCTGTTAATTTAATACTCATTTCTCCCAGACCAGCTTGTGAAGATAGCTACTCCCATGTCCAGGAAGTGTGATTATTCTGCGCCTGTTTCAGTGAAGAGCTACTCAGAAATGTTTGGGTCCATCCCCTCCAGGCACTGCTCAGCGCTGTGTCATTGCATGCTCTCAAATGGGGCTCAGCAGCCTGAGGTTTTCCATTCCTTGTGGATTTGGGGGTCATACCAGACAGCGCAAGGCAGATGGGGATGTCCCACAGGCTCTTTTGTGGCTAAAGGCTTTAGGTAAAAGCAGCAACAAGGCTGTAACAGTGTGTGACCCTTCTCCAGAGAAAGACCTTGGCCCTCAAGAGCTAAGGACAGAGCACCAACCCTCTGTCCACTGGTTGATGTTTCCAGTTGTTATGGCCAGAAATAACTTTTCTCTTTAGATCAGAGCTAACACAGTTAGCAAGACACAGTCCAGCTTTTATGTTTTGAGTCTGTGTACGATAAGATACATTCAAGTGTGTAGTAAGTGTTGCGTTCAGCGTACAGCACCCATTTGTGTTTGGCATTATCACCCAATAGCATATCACACACAGGTTCCAAAGAGCTAGTTCTCTAGCATGAGGGGTCTAGGCCCCACTGCCACAGAACACCCATATGCCTGGATGTGATTTTGTGCCTGAGAGCACTTCTGTTGAAATCTCTAGGCATATTCATCTATGCTCATTTAAGCTGCATAAGGTTGTCCTGGCCAGGGTCTTTTTGTGAGGTATATTTAACATTCTATGTCTGCAAGGGTACCACAGCCACTGATCTGCTCATATAGAGGAGATAGTGTGATACCTGCCTTTTCAAGGTGTCCTGCAGTGTTGAAGACTAAAAAAAGTATCTCTCCATTGCACAGTGCAATTTGGTGAAGAGATTTCAGAGAGAGCTCTAAACTAGTTAGCAGTAAGTACTGTAAGCAATATAGCTGCATTAGCACAGAACTCAGCTGGGTAAATTAGCATTGTGCAGCATAGACATATCTTAAATTTCTGGTATGGTTTCCTCAGTGACACTTTTTCAAACCACAGCTTGAAAATAAAATACGATTTTTTTTTCCACCCCTCCAAAACATTGCGCTGGGAAAGCTTGCATGCGTTTTTCTTTTTTTATTATCTCACTATCTCCTCTTTTAAAATAAATTCTAACCTGACTGCCTCATTTTATTTCATTTAATTTTTTTTGCTTTTATTGGTGACATCCTCTCATTCATCTGAATCTGGATCCACTGTAAACAAAGCTGTTTCAACTGGGGCACTTGAAGATACTGATTCTATATTATGACAGCTGTTGTTTCAGTTCTCTCGTGACCTCATGATGGAAGGCTAGACATGATCAGAAAAGGAAAGACAATCTAATATCATTATGTCCCTATATAAACCTATGCAGTTCTGATCATCTCAAATAGGATGCAGTAGGACTTGAAAATGTTCAGAAAAGGGCAAGGAGGAGGATAGATGCTGTAGCTTATATATCATGAGACTAAGTCACATTCTTCAGTCAAGGATAAAAACGTGACTGTGGGGAGGCAGTTGAGGGGTGCCATAGAAGTCAATTGTGAACAGCATGGAGAAAGTGAGTAATGAACTGCTCTGGGCTGCCATAATGCAATAAAACCTGGTGAAATTCACTGGGGAAACAGGTTTAAAGGTCTTCAAGGAAGAACGCTCCCCACAGTGCTTAATAAGCAGTGGAACTCATTGCCACAAAGTGTGAGCAAGACTAAATGTTTAAAAAGAGTTAAAATGATGACATAGATGAAGGTAATCACCTTGACAATAATTCAGCAATGATTTAGGGTTTTAGCATTTGGAAATCAAGAAAGTAAGGATGGGTTATTCCTCTCAAAAGGAGAATAAGATATTATTATCCTTTGTCCTTCTAGTAGTTGCTGGTGTCACTGGGTAACCCACTAGATTATTCAAGGTACTAAGCTGTCTCTACCTGTGACAGTAAAACTACCGTTTTACGCAGTGTAAGTTCTTAAGCTTAAGCTTTGAAGAGCAAGAGAGAAATACACAAAACGCTACTGGCTGTGAGGTGTATTTGCTCACTCAGTCTCCCAGAGGGGGAATAGCATCACAACCGTACTTGTTTGAAAAAGACTGCAAGAAAATGCTGTGGTGTGTCAGGGATAGGTGCCTATCTTGACATACCTCCCCTGCATCCCACATTCAGGTGCTTAGGGAATTCCTGAGATTAAAGTTACATCAGGATTGCTCTGCTTATTCAATTACAGTGGCTATTTTGGACCCCTGTAAACAAAGGCAAGGGAAAAATGAGATACGGCCAAGATCATTGCCTACGAGGCTTCAGTTTTGCAACCGTTTAAACATCCTGTAAAAGGTTGTCTTTCAAGCAACTGCTGAGGAAAAAATGTGTTTTTGCAAGGCGAGTCTTGGTTTCATAGAGAATGGACCACATTCAATATTTGTTGAAGTCTTATATAGCTAATTATTCTTAACAGGTTATAGTTTTCCTTGGCATTTGTTTAATGGCTACATAGTGATTTTCTTCTTCCTGGCTTCACCATCCGAAGAATTTCATGAATAAATGAGTGAAAATCACAAACTTCTTGGCAATTTTCCATCCTGTGAATTAGTATGAGAAAATTTTAGGTTTATGTTTGATATATGGATTTTTGAGTTGATTTCTTGTTTGAGGCAGTAAATATGAAGATTCTGGGATCAGATAATTTTGGCCTATCTGAATGATTAGCAGAAACTGGACCACAGGCAGTAAAATACAGATTTTCAATACAGACTGTAGAGCTGGCTAATAAGACAGCATGACTGACATAAGAAATCTGATCCATGATCTTGGTAATGTGCGAGCAGTCAAAAATAGTGTTATTTTTGCTAGAAGAGTTTGTTCTGTCTCTGTCTTTATACCTGGCAGAGAAGCAGTAACTCTGAGGCACAAATCAGGCACTCCTACACACAGCCCTTGATTGCTTCTTTTTCAACTCACCATGCAATTGCCATATGTGAATCTAGCAAGTGACACTTCCTAAAGTAAAGCACTATCACTTTCCTAAAAGTACAAGCTTAAGTAGACAGTATGTTTGTGTAATGAAATCAATACCAAGCCTAGAATATTAAGAAAGATGGACTTCTAGTATGACAAGTGCTCTCTGCTAATAACAAATTGTAGTTACTGCTATTGGTGGAAAAAGAATTTGGGTATCACAGGAACCGGGATTCCTGCGTGCACAGGAAATAAAACCTAGTGAATGCAGGGTATATTGAAACAGTTCTGTGGTGGTGAAGTTTACCCCATCCTTTCATTTTCATCCTCTGCCTGTTCCACTTACTAAGATAGTCAACATTTAGATCAGGGCAAAGCAGTGGATAATCACATCTGATCCTTCACTGTGTGTATCTTTTCCAGTATTTTAAGACCTATCTTTCATGATTCTCTGAGCATCCCAGCAATATGCATGCAACATATAGAGGCTGTTTGCAGAGAGTAGAGAAAAAAAGGCTGCTTGGGAAACGTCTGTCTTAGTCTCCTCAACATGGAAAATACAGCGCTTCTTCAGAAAAGATCCAGCATGCACAGGCACTGCAGGAGTGAATAAGATGAATGCTGGTCTGCATTTCCAAAGCACCAATAGGTAAATTAGAAAGGGCAGAATCTTCATTATGGTGATTTAGGAGGCATAAAGAGACACAACTTGATTTGTGGATCCCAAGTGGAATTTTCAAGGTTGACAATTAATAATATGAAATGGACTTGTAAACTGAATCTGACAAAGGGTCATGGAGAGAAAATTAAATTTGGAAGCACTAGTGCAATTTTTCTAGTTACTTGCGCGAAAAGTGTGGAACTGTGATTACGGGTACCTTTCTACTCTCCTGTGCTTTTCTCTTGCTGTCCCACAAAAATTCAAGCCTTTCTTTGGGGATTTAAGTATTTAACTTCTTAATCTTGTAATTAGAAGTAACAAGACTGTTGGATGACATTTTACAACAGGAAAACCATTGAGTCAGCCTCTTGTAACTACACAACAGTTAAAATCCCCATATGACTAACCTCTAATTCCCAGCAGTCTACTGCAAATGAAATAATACATTGAACTGTGCTACTTTAATATCCCAAATAAAGCTCACACGCGGCTTCCAGTCTGGTTCAGAGCCTGGTTATCCTAATACCAATGATGTTTATATAGATCACAGACTGCCTTAAATAAAACTCTCCCTATAAATGTTTGTGGGAGATTATATTCAGATAAACAGTCTATGAAGTCTTCGTAAAAATGCAGGGTGCTTGGCCTCCTGTTAAATGGTATTTAGGAAGATTAAGACACAACAGTACTTCTGCAAATGTATCTTTACTCTTCCACAACTGAAGGACTAATCTGAAAAAAGAAGATTCCTTTGTCTGTGCTGATTTTCAGCTTCTTCCTTTCAAACTTGCATGCAAAGGGCCTTTTGGGAAGCAGCTTTATTTGGTTTGCTCTCCAGATACAAGTTCCCAGGCCCAGGAGATCTCAGTTGCTCTATTCCTTTCCAACTAGCTGCTCCCAGGTGATATTTGGAGATGTATGATATTTGTACTGTTTCACAGTTTCTCTGTTAGCTTTCAAAGTGATGGGATGGTTTCTGAGTTGCAGGCAAATTAAAAGATAGAGAGAATCAAGCCTTTGCATTTGTAAAGAAATTATGGTCCATGCCAATTTTCAATAGAATCCAATGCAAAGGTGGGCAGGAAGCTGCTTCTTTGCTTCCTGGGGATTGCAGATTATTGAAGGGCAGCTCTCCCGCACAGCACAGGAGCTTTTTTCTGTGTGCGGGAGCAAAGCGTGACTCCTCTGCCTGCTTTTGGGGAGACAGGCAGCACCTCTGGCAGGAGCTGTGGCAGGGCTGGCATCCTCCAGGCCCTCAAATGTAGAGAGGTTTGGGGATGGATGCAGACTCTCAGACATGGAGGTGTTTGAGGATGAGGTCCTGGCGGTGGGAGGCTTAGTGAGCAGTAGGAGGCTGGTATATGATAAATGAAGATTTTGCTGCGTGCCTGGCTTGCTAGATCAAGCAGACTGACCCTTTCCTTTACTTATCTTTCAAAGAAGGGCAATGGTACAATGGCAGTATATTCTGGCTCTGTAACATATACTGCTTTCAAAAACGGCTTATATCTTGACTAGCAGATGTGTTTCACTTAAACTGCAGTTTCAACACTTTGTAAAAAAACCTGAGGTGTTAGCAATTACTGTGCTGAGGAAGCTTCCAGCATGCAGTCAGAGCTGCCCTGAATGATACAACATTAGGCCTTGCATATGCTTCTCCTCACTTAGCAAACACTGTGACTTGAATGATGACCTGTGCCAATGGATTTTCATGGTATTTTTATTGTGAGCACACAAAAGGAGACCTCAGAAGAGCAGCGTGATGTACAGCCTGTATGATTGCTGTCAGCGATGTGTTCCCAGTACCCGATGTGGGAAAGGGAAATGCAAATGCAGCATTTGTCTCGTCAGAAGAGGCTCTGAACTGCTTGGATTGAAGGGACAGGCTGAGGCTGCTCTCCAGATCAGAGCTTTTCTCTATCCGTGCAGCGAAGAGCAGGAAATGCCTTTCCACTTCTTGACTGTTGGTACGAATCTGTGGTGCCTGCTCACCAGCTGGTAACATGAGGTGGTGGCTTCTGCCCCTGCCTGGGGGGGAGACCTTGCATACAATTAATCAACACTGAAAATTTGGCACCTTTCAGCAGAGAAGCTAAAAAGCCACCATCTCTAAGTCCAGCTCCCCTGCTGCTGTGGTCCCTTTTCATTGGGCTGATGCCGAGGGAGACGCACAGCACTGACCACTGTGCTGCAGCTGCTCCAAGCTGCAGTAACATGCTGCTTCGGGGTTGTCAGTCTGGCAGGTGTCACAGTCCCTACGTGGATGCAGACTCTTAAAAGGAGTTGGAAAATGTCAGGGGTTTTATTCGACTGACCTGCCCCTGCTGTGCAGACCAGAGTTGATGCACAGCACAGAAATGCAGGTAAGATTATGCAAAGAACCATTCAACACGCACAAGTACTTTTGATGAGTTTAATGATGAGGGGGGATTTATTTTTAGGACATATGTTCATTTCTGATGGCAATGCACATGCCTGCAAGCACTGGGCTTTCCCCTCCTGACCCCCTGATCTATCTGGCATAGCAGCAGGGTTTTCATTCACTCCTCCACTTTGGGCTGCTATTTTAGCATTTTTGTCTTAGCACACCACCCAATTACAGTGCCCAGCTGGAATTGCATTGTCTCTTGTGAGTTGCTTTGCCACCACAGTTCTATAGTGAACAAGGCAGGCAGCAGGACTACAGCATGGATCCCTTAGACCTGGAGAATAGTGTGTCTTCTCACATCAGATGTAAAAGGACAGATCCCAGTTTAATAGGAATTGCAGTGAAATGCTGAGAGAATGGAGAGGTATCTGCAGAAAGAAAGGAAAAACTTTGAAAGCTGAAGTGACATTTTGATTTTAGCCCTCTGTGTCTTTTCAGGTTTTACTTTGATTTTGTCACTCACAGATTTTTCTGAGACCATTTATGCTTCCAGTGAAGATCCAACTTGATCTTTTTCTTGGAAGTAAATATAGTCTAGTTTGACAATACTGGTCAGATGTTTCTAGTCAGAAGGGGAATGGAAAAGAAGAATTCTTTTTTCTTATATAAAACAAAATTTGGTATCCCCTACCCTCTGGCTTTTTTAGCAGCTAATATGGCTTAGAGCAGGAATAAATTAATTGGTGTGAATATATTCTTGGAAGAATAGTACAAGAGGTCTCTCAAGATCTGAAGTTAGTTTTCATGTGGTAGTGTTTTACTACCTGTGCATCTGGTGTGTTTTGTGGGACATCAAGACTTAGGTCTGTGTGCATACTTCCACTTCCTAGACTCAAAGACAACAATCCAAATTTTGTCCTTAACTTAGAGACTTCCAGTTATTGCTTCTGATTTCATTGTAATTGAAGCTTAGGGACCAAGTGCATTGCTTACTGACCTCATGCTATAGCTGCAAATATTACAGCTCCTTCTCTGCATCTCCACAGGGTGCTCACGTGAAAAGCTGCATTTCCACTCTTACCTGCTGCTTTCCCTACCCTCAAGGGCAGGAATCTCTCACCTTCCTGCCGCCTCCTTTCCCTCCAAAAATCCAAGGGCTGCCTATATATCTGGTGCTGATGGGTTGTTCTAGATTGTCTACAAAGCTTGTGAAGTTAACAAGTGGAAAAAAGCTATCAAGCTTCATGTATTTATTTTGACTGTGTAGCATGGGCTTCTAGAGCCATGCTATTTCTTATGACTTTCATGTTTCTATTTTTAAAAAGTGAGATTCTGATGCTGGTGGCTATGAAGAAGAGTTTGATCAACATAAAAAATCTGAAGACATCTCCTCAGAATTCATAATTGTTTAAAAAACTGTTCTATTTCTAAAGCAGTCTGATGAGGAACTGAGTCATTAATTTTGTGTGCTAATGGCTGGTGAGTACTGGTAGGAAGGCTGGGTATACATTCCTATGAATCAGATGTCGCTGAGTTTAATACTGATCAGAAGATCAGAAATGTTAAGGAAAGCAGATGCACATTTGAGTTTCATTGTAGGAAACCCCAGGACTATTCTATTGAGAAACTTTTCAGCTAATGAAGTGTGTGGGACATTTCCATGGCATCTAGCCAAACATGTAAAATACTGTATGAAAGAGTAAGGTAAAGAAAGGTAAAGACCAAGAAGTTGTTAGTCTTGTATCTGCATTCCCTGGGCAGCTGAAAGGTAGGTGGGAGATCCCTTTTGTTCTTGCCTGCAGCTGTATCTCAGGAAAGATATGTGCCTAAACAGCTGTTTCTGGTATTTTTGAGCATTGCTTTCTAAAATTCTTTTTCAGTTTACACATGTTTTTACCTGGTTCTTGACAAGCACATGGGGCCTCAAAGACATGTAAAGTAAAAAACCTTCAAGTTTTTCATCATTTTTCCTCTAAATCTCTATAGAGAACACCACAAGGAAATACCATCTTGTGAAGTCTTTGCTTCAACCCATTTGCTGTTTCCCAATATAGTCAGTGAGGAACTACTATGAAGCATCTGATCACATCAAAGTGTGTTTTCCAGCAATATTCATGCAAAGGATCCTGAGCAGAGATAAGTTGCCTGATTTTCTGTGCTAAGATTAACAGCATGGAATAGCAGCCGCTCCACAGTAGAAGATTCTTTTGCATTTTTCCCACGTTTTCCCATGTACCTTTGAAATGTAGACAGTCATACTTTTGAACATGATGAGAGACAAGAGATGTTATGAGATGTTTGAGGTAAGCACTATTAGAAGCAGTAACCTACCTGGGTGTGAATGAACAGTACGCAGGTTCCACTAAGTAGTTTGTCCTAAATTTTAGGATAAATCTTGCAGTGTGGATGTAATATGGAGGATACTTTTTTCAGACTGATGGACTTAATACTGCCTTTATACTACTGTATGGACTAAGGTCCCAGTCAAAGGCCTCCAGAATCTTCCAGCATTCGAAGACTAGGTCAAGTGCGGGCCAGAGGGTTGGAAACCCTGGAGGGAGATCCACTCCGGTGAGTCTGGCAAAATAAAAGCAGAAAAACAACTTATTTTGGAGATCGTGTGCTCCTAAGGAGTGGTGGGAGTTTTATGTTATCTCCTACCTACATTCCCAGGCAGAAGGCTGAGCATGCAGTACTTTTTTGCAATCTGTTCTTCTGCTTGAGAATGGTCTTGACAGAGATGCCATATGCACAGCATTGTATTAAAAGTAGGTTTCATTATCTCTCATGGCAATATTAGGGCAGTAGATGTGGCAGTTGCAAGAAAAACAGTAAAATCGGTGCACATGGAAGCTCATTTCAGTGGATGTTCCTATTCCGCTGCTGCTTCTGCTGCTGGAACGAAGGCGGCTGTGAGATAACACAGACTGTGCAGCAGCCTGTCAGCTACCTTTCTTCATTAACTTTGACTGCAATAAAACACAGCTTTTTAAAACAAAGTTCAAGTAGCAAGAGCCTCTCTGTGGAAATTAATTTCCTCTGGAAGCTAGTTTCACGTAACTCATCACCTACTTCACTGAACATTATTCAGCCCTGTTGCTGGTGACAGAAGTGCTTGACAGAGCTGCTGAAACTAGGTCATGTGGTGGATAAAATATAGCCTGCTTTCCCAGGCTGCTTTTAGCATGGACCTTCTGAGATCGCAGTAAATAATATATACCTGAAGGCCACTGTGGGCACTTTGTGCAGTGTTTGGTCCATGAGAGGAAGAGATCATTAATGATATAAACCCATGAAACAGGCATGCAGGGAGAAACTTTTGCCTGCCTGTCTCTGTTTCTGAGCTGTTATTGTGACGATTTTTTCCCAAAGTATGGATAAGTTCATACTGTTAGATGATGTAGTTTCTACCCTCACAGGCCTGCTTCCCTGGTTGGGGATGACTTTTGAGGACTTCATTGGTGTGGTGGTACTAGCCATTGGTCCTTAATGCTTCAGTAGTCGCACTGGGAAGAGGAGCCCTGAGGGCACTACTCTTGGGCAAGAACCCATCTATGCTTGATTACCGGGGTGTAGATGTTTGGCTGTGGGAGTATTAGTTGCTGCCAGAACAGCCATTTCATGTCTGCCCCAGGGGAAAAGGCTATGGGCCATGTGGAAGTTAATGTCTTTAAGAAGTCTTTATTAAAAGTGCAAAGTAGTGCTGTTAAAGGCTTTTTAAAAGTCGTGTCCTTTACTTGAAAAGAAACCTGCAAAGAACTAAAACGAAAAAGAAAATTTGTGATCTACTTTTGTGGTGTATAATGACCTATTCCTTTCTCTTCCCTTTCCCTTTCCCTTTTCTGTGCCTCCCTGAAAAGGTTAGGAGTTTTCCCAGTCATCTTTTAACAGCTTGTTATCCAGCCTATAAAATGCTGGATTTTGGTGCTTCCCCTCACTGGAAAAACCAAGGCACTGAATCATTAATAAGTCTATCCTTTGTGCCAAATGTTTGTTTGTGATTAATGTTAAGCAGATTTAATGAATAAAAATAAAAAATAAAAAAGCATTAAAAATATCATCTCTCCTAAATACACATCCTGCAATTTTCTTCCACAAAAAATGTATGTTTGGACAACTCTGTTCACACATGCTTTTCTTTTTTCTGTCAAAGTGCACTCCAAAGAATTTTTACCTTTCCTTTCTCACCACTCTGCTTGGATGCCTCTGTAGTGATGGGAGGCAACATCTGTGTGATCCCAAAAGTGAAGTTGTGTGTTTTGGCTGAGTCTTACAAACAAATTACATCTGCTGAGGGGGAGAGATCCTCTTCCTCCTTGTCCTCCCTACCCCTGCTCTTGCTCTCAGTCTTGTGCTGACTCTGCAACTTGTAAAACTTTTTACTGAACCGATTTCGCCCTTATACTGGCAGAAAATAAATTGCTTTTTCTGAGATAATTTGCTGCTGGATTACTGGGTTGTATCAATTCTCAGCCACTCCCAGCAAGCACCAGAGCTGGTGGAAGGTAAGCAAGAGACCATGTCTAAGAGTGATATGGGGAGTGTAGGACTTCACCCTTTCCCCCTTTCAACAGTGGCAGCAAAATGTTGGATGATTTCAGGTGTCCTGTGCTGCTTCTCCACTGAGACAGTCACTCATCACTTAAGCCATCATAACTCACGGTATGAGAGCTCTCAGCCTGTCTCAGGAATGAAAGGTGGACGGACATAGAAATACTGTCCTGAATGTTCAGGTGAGATGAGTGTTTCTGCTGTCTCTCAAGCCACATTTCACCAGGATGAGGACTGCTCTTTACAGCAACTGCTCTCTAGTAGCAGTGTATCTTCTTGGTATGGATGGAAGTATTTCTGTAGGGGATTTCTCAGGGTACAAAGAGATGTGGATTTGGTCCTTGCAGAGGTTTTAGATAGCAGTTGGTCTGTGGTTAGCCTTGAGGTGATGCTAGTCAGAGGAAAACACGAGGAAGAGGGCCTACCCACATTGGAAGTGGAAATTAGATTAGTAAATACAAATTGGAAAAGATTGTGGAGATATGAAAGACAATGCCAGTGGATCAGCTCCCAGTAATCCTGTAATGCTGTCAGCATTTCATCCCCATTGCTTAGCGGTTACATTCTTGTGTCTCCCTGTTCCCTCAATACAGGCAAGCAAGGAAGCAGACTCCTGGGAAATGACACTTTTGTTAGGCTTTCATCTCAGTGCTACACAAAAGGAAAAAGTAGGAAGGGCTTTAATAGCAAAATAAAGAACCCCAGCAGTCTGAGGAGCATGAACATTATGTTGGTAGATGGGCATTCTTGCCTTTAATAGGTTATCTTCTTCCATTAGAAGACTGTTTAAATTTCAAAGTGGTGCACATATTCATGAGGGCTTTTACTGTGTGGGTTCTGATTTTCATGTGGGTTTTGAATGTGTGGGAAAAGTTAATGCATTAAGAAATGCTCATGAATCTCCTATATTTCTAATCTTCCCCCTGGGAGCTATTGATGGTCATTTTCTCTTTCTTGCATGACTTTTAAAATCCTAAAAAAAAGAAAAAAGGAAAAAAAAAGAAGGAAATAAGGAAGTGTTTTTGTTTTTCTGGTTGCTTCCCACAGAGATATTTTACAAAGAAATACCAGTGCTGAAAATGAGAAGTAGAACATAAATTCCAAAGAGCTTAGATTCAAACCCACAGTTAGGATCCTCAAAATTTATTTTTACCTAAGTCGCAAATAAAGTTAAATCCCTGGGTAAGTAAAGAAAAAAATAGCAGAAATAAATGACAATTTTTCTATCGTGATTTGGGTTAAGAGGGCTGAAATAGTTGTGCTGATGCACAATATATCCAGCGATATGACTGGCTTCCAGATGGGAGGTGGGAAACGGTATTAATGAATTATGGGTCTGATGAAAGGTCATTTTTTTTCCCCTATCACATAGATTTCAAATCAGTCAGTGTGTCTCACTTACTCTTTCTTCTAATGAAAATGCTGTGTATTCCAAAATCTCTTTTCCCTGGTGTTTTGCAGCTAAAGGAATTTCTAATTTGCTTTAAAAGTTGTTATAGGTATGAAGAGAAGTTTAGTTGTATGGAGAAAATGCTTCTCACTTTGAAGATCTCATTTGAAAGGCTGATAAAGAAATGTCCCGAAATTAAAGATATTCTCAGGTTCAGAGAACAAAGGGGGGAAGCACACAGACCCAAGAAAGAAAGGTGAGCAACTTGTCTATTGGAGAAATTGCCTTGAACTGAAATTATTTCCCCAGAGATAATTTGGTCTTATGAGTCAAATTGTCACTAAACAAAAAGCTAAATCAAGAGCAGCAGATTGATTTTGCTTCCAGTGTCTTTCCTCCATTTTTTCCCTAATTAAAAAGTGAAGAAGGATGCGATAAATTCAGCTGGTTTTTTCCCCTACTCTTTGTTGAAGAACCTCTTCACTGTATACATTTTACTGGCGGAGTGGAATGAAAGTCCCTAGGTTAAATTTTCAGAGATGAGCATCTACGTTCAATTTAATTGGAAAAGTAATGGTTTTACAAATAGTGAACATCTGCATCCTCTGCCTATCATTACAGAAAGTTCTATGTCCAGCATCTATGAGAAAAGGGTTGCATATACCAATATGTGGGTTAAGCACTCAGGTTTTGTGATTTTGGATTCAGTGATCCAGTCAAACACATGCAGAAATTCATGGTGGGGAGGGCAAATGGAAAGTTACAAAAACAAAAAAGAGGAGTTCAGGTCTTTTTGCTCTTAACAAAATTTTGCGTGCATGTCTTGCAATCATCTGTTTCCTCTCCCAATGCATGCATGCATAGACACTACATGTTTCTTCCTGCTTTTTGATCTCGCACAGCTTTTCTTCGCTGCTCCTGGACACTTTAAGCACTTTGCACAGCATTTCCCTTTTGGCTTCTCATTTTCCCATATCTGATGCTGGCAGTTCTCATCAGGTTCCTTCTCTGTTCTTTATTTGTTAAATTAACAGTTTCTCTGCTGAGTTGTTTTTCTGCCTTCCCCCACCCCAGAAGAAAGGACAGCAAGGGTGCACAAAGCACATCCAAGTGTTGCTTGCATGTTTGGAGACAAGAAAAGCAAGATGCCAGCTCTAAGGGAAAGCTCAGGGTTTATGCTGTGTAATTTATGTTTAATGCTGCTGCAGAATCTGTTTTTTGTGTCTGGCTCTTCAAAGATGTAACTTCTGTGACATGTTTTGCAGCTCCTCTTGTGCGTGAGAGAGTAAAGGACACTTTGACTCACTTGAGATCCCTCAAAATGCTAAAAAAAGAAAGGGAAGAAAAAAGTACAAGAAAAGACACTCATGGAACTGCTGAGGTGATGTAACAAGGTGTCTTTTCATGTGTATCCTTTATTTTCCCTTCTATCTCATCAAAATTAAACAAACTAATCCTATGAAGGATAAAAGCTGTCATGTCTCCATGCCATGTTTCTGTGTTCTGGGCTTTTCTCATGGGCTAGCGCTTAAGCTATAATGAGCTTTGAGGTTTGGTGGAAGCAGGGGCAGCAACTATTTACACATGAAATTGTAGAAGACAGTGCCTTTTCCTTGGTGAAGGCATGTTATTCCCACTTTGAGTCACAATTAAATCCTTTCAGTCAGTCGTACGGCCCCTTAAAACACCTGGGAAATAGGATGTTTGATTTGGCTTCACTGAGACCTGATTTGATTCTTCTGGGTGTGTAGAGAGGATAGATGGCACTGTCAACAGGACTCTTTTGCATCTCAGGAGCTGGACTCAGCCTGTTTGTAGCCACATATTATGAAAAACCAAAGAGATAAATTCAGGGTGCACCTCCCTTGTACTCTAATGCTTATTCCCATTATGAGTTTAATTCAGTGTGTCTCTGTTCACAGCCACAATAATATGGCCTATGGTCCCTGCCTGAAGCCCTTTGCAATCTAATACTGATTTAGCAATGTCCTCCTGTGACTACTAGTTCAAAGAAAACACCCTAAGCCTTAATCCATCCTCTGTTGGGTTTATTTCAGGTTGAGATTATCCTGAGTGTAAATGGTAGTTAGTCACGAGGAGTCTGAACAATGTGAGAGAGAGTTGGTTACCTCCTACTTCATATGGTTAGATGTTTATGTGGGGAAGTCCTGAAACTGAAATTCTGTCATCTTGCAAGCACATAACACAGACCCTGGCATCACAGGCTCCTTAACTGCTCCAAGTGTGAAGCAGAGTTCACTCCTTGTTCATGGCCCTTGTGAAGCAACTTGCAAAAAGTGACAGTGAGTTCTAAGTATAATGTTCTTACATGTCTGCCATGGAAAGGACTGCCTCCTGAAACTGGCTTTTAAAGGTCTAAGTCACTCTGATCTGACCTTCCTTGTTATTTGCAAGCACAGTTTAACATTTGGATAATTAAGCACATAATTTATGGCTGAAAAGGGAGCGCAGTTTTGGTTTGTTTTATTTTTTAGGTTGGATTTGACCCAAAATGTAGATAGGTCATGCTAATAGGAGTCCTTACATCTCTCTCTTGACTTCAGTAAACTCACCCTGAATAAGGTCATAAAACTTATAGTCTTGGCTGTGAAAGACAGCAGGTATGGACAGTCTCTATGGAAGTGAGTTGATACTGTTGTAGTCAGAGTGCTTCAGGATAGTCTCAAAGAGGTCCCCACTATCCTTTCTTCTACATGAAGACTGTGCTTATATTAAACATTTCTATAGGCAGAAATATTTTCTTTGTGGTTGGTACTATGGTTATACTTTAGCAAGGTAACCCATACAGTTCCTGTGAAACCACTATTTTACTGACACAATATCCACTGCAGTGAATAATAAGGGTGGTCTGAATCTGAAATGGCTTGACAGGCCTATTTTATTGGTCATGGCATGAACACACAGCTGGGATGGGGGGATCATCTGAGCATGCAATGAGAGCACCACAGTGCAAGCAAACAAGCACCTCTGTCAAAAGAAGACAGGTTTCTGGAGAGAGCTTTCCACTTGCAGAAAGCCACCTTTTGCTGTGTTTCATAAGTTTCCATGTTTTCTGTAAGTTTCCTGTGCTACAGAATAAATACATAAAACTAGTTGTGCTGTCGAAGTTTGTTTCTAAATGGACAGTGCTAGCTAATGCCTAACGGAGAGGCCTCTCAGACCAGCTCTCTGGTGTGCTGCAATCTGCTTATGAAAGGGAACTCAGAACTAGTTCTTGTATTAGAAATACTCTCTAGAGCTTGTAGTACCAGACCTTGCTTGGGTATGACCTTGTGCTTTTTAGAGCCGCATTTTCCAAACCCCACATCTATTGCATAAAAGGTGTACTTGAACACCCAGATAGTTTACTCTGTGCCCACAGCTCAGAAGCACATTTCTGTCACCATCTTAAACACAGTAGCTGTGATTTTCCTGAGATCCAGTAAATTTCCTTCAGTCACGTATGAAGATTTCTTGGTTTACATTAGATGGTATAAAAAGCCCCATAGTATACAATGCTCTGTTTTGTAGCTTTAGGGTGCTGTTATTTCACATATTTTCAATGGTGCAACTGGTTCCTCTTTCTGAGTATTACAGTGAGGAACAGGTCTTGTAACATTTGCCAACACAGTTTCTGTTTTCTCACTAGGATCGTTTCAAGTGAAGGAAAAATGGGCTGGTTTAGGAGGATGGGGTGTTCTCTGCCACTCTAGAGGCGGAAAAGGTCCTACCTTTCATAAGTGCTGGGGTTTTTTGTAACCAGTTTGAAGTCTTCTCTTGACATGTCTGTGCATAAGGATTAAAATGGAAAAAAGAGGACAAGAATGAACTTTCTTGGCAGTACCCAGTAAAGCTACAAGGCCGCCTTGCCTCTCTATGCTTTGCTTTATGGGACCCAACCCTTTGCTGGCCAGCTGAACAAAGATGATCAGGTCAACTGAAGATCTGGCTTATATCTCTGCAAAAAGCCATTTGTTTTGCAGGCACATTGAATATCTAGACCTCAGCTGAAGGCTATTTTGAAGCATGATGGCCTGAGGAAAACACAATAACTTCTTTTGCTTCTTTTTTTCCTTTTTTCTTTTGTGGTTTTTTTTTTCACTTCTTGTTTTTCTAACCACCTGATTGTATGAAAAACATGCAACCAGCAGAACAGTATTGAATACTTTTTAGCCTCTAGAACTGAAAACACTCTATGTAATTGATGGTTTGTTTTAAGACCACAGGAAACTACTTGTCACTATCTATTAATGAGCACTTTGCTAGCTGTTTGCCATCTTCAGAAAAAATAGATCATGAAGCAGAAAACTTCACCATCCACAGTCTGCTATTTTATCCCACTGGTCAAACTAATACTCTGCACAAACCACCATTTTCATTATCAGCGCTTGCTATTTTTTCCCAGTCTTATTAAAACTTGCCAGAATAAGAAAAAATGAGCTAAATCCACAGTAAGCTCATTCTGTCTTCAGAGCAGAGAGGCTGTTTCTCCTCACAATGGTAGCTGAGTCAAGGCTGGACCCTATTCAGTGCAGAAAGTGGAATAACTGTCCTGGTGTATCAGTAGGCATCTGCGGTGTAGGATGGGTTATTTGTCCTAGATTGTATGGGGAAAAAGAGATGGAGAAGAGAGAGAGGCCAAGACACTGACCCGTATTCACAATATGAGCATGTACGCAGCATGGCAGCAACCTCATCCCCACCCAACAGGCATGTCTGGCTGCAACAGCATTAAAAATAATGTAACAGTGAGATTTATCGTCTTCTTTCTCACTGTGGTGTCTTAGATTGTATTCAGTCACACTCACCAAGATAATTGCCCTGAACTTGTGTGTGAATGGCATGTTAATGTGTAAGAATGGAGCTGACATCTTCAGGGCACTGATTAAAAGACAAAACCTCCCTTCCCATCTTGAAAAAGAAGTGTTAATGACTATTTTTCTCTTTTTCTTTTTTTCCTTTTATTTTTTGGGTCAAGTTTTCAAAGGCACAACCGAATATCTATCTACAGGTTGAATTGGCATCTGTTTGGTTTCAAGGCTTTTTGGCTGCACAAGCTCATTGTTTTGCTCATTCTCACAGTAATCAGACCAGTGTGTCAGACTTTATGCGCAAACTCCATAGAGAGGAGATTCAGGAATTGCTTTGTTGGGGGAAAAAATGGAGCCATTGCTTGCAGATAAACTATTTATTTTTAAAAATTGGCAAAAATCCCTTTTTGTTTATTTGCCACTCTGAATAATTGATGTTTTTCTGTTTTCCAGAGCTATTTTCTGACATGCAAATAGCAATTTATTTTTATATGGGATAAATCCTTCCTGTATGCTTCCCACTCTGTGAAATGGGGTTGGGCGAAAATATGCCCTTTTCCATGAAAATACTAGTGACTGAATCAAAGCATGACTCAAGTGGGCACTGTTCTAAGCAATAATATCAAAGTTGTCACAATTGTGTGTGGGCTTTAATGTTCTGGATGGTACTTGCAATTAGTCTTCAGATCCATGAGTCAAGGCAACTGCTGAAATCTCTCCAAACATTAGGTAGGCCCAAATGACTTATTTTTCGAGGTGCTAATAGAGTCATTTGAAGGTATAGCAGAACTGACTGAAAAACAGGGCCCACTGGGAGCATAGGTGATGTAGGCTGTTGCCTTGGGCAGCAGCAGCCTGCCAAGGGCACAGCAAAATGGTCATGTCTTCATTGCTTGCTTTGCCTCTGCCTGCACCTGGGGAAATCAGGTTTGCTGCTGCTGCCAGGACAGGGATCAGGCTGTGTGACCGCTGCCTTTAGCGGTCACTGCTTTTGCCGGGTGATTTTCCTTCTAACAGCAGGAAATGCCTGAGATGAGATATATAGGGTCATGATTTAAGGGGATCCTTTTTCCTGGTGAACATAGAGATAACCCTTACCAACTGTGATGGCTTGTTCAAATCTTGCAAGATTTGTAGCCTCTATGAGCATGGGTAGAGTCTCTGATATGTTCTTGCTTATAGGCCTGTGGCAGCCCAGCTGAAGGCCATAACCCTCTTCATCCTCCTCTGTCCTCTGAGCTGAGTTTTGTATGAGTGCCTGGTGTTCCCATGACTGGGATGTGGAGATACAGTTTGAAGCTCTGACAGGTCTGCAGTACACGCAGGGTGGTTATATTTTCCAGCACATGGTGGATGTTGTCAGTACATTTTATAGTGAATTTCAATGTGAAAATAAAGTAAATTTTATTACAGTACATAAAACTCATGTAACGTGAAGAAAACTTCATTAAAAGGTCTGCAAAGATGTGACCCCGACGTTCTGGAGTCAGTGCTGCTTGTGATTGGACAGACTCCTTATTGCTTTGACCCTCTTTGTCCATGCTGATTAACCTTGGTAATTTGACTCCTCTGTACAAAATTGTTGTGTCTTCCATGATCTTCCACAGCACTGGGACTGCGCAGCAAACAAGTTAGAATCATAGAATAGTTTGGGTTGAAAAGGGCCTTTTAAGGCCTCATCTACTTCCAAAACCCCCTGCCAAGACCAAGGACACTTTCCACTAGACCAGGCTGATCAAAATCCCACCCAGCTTGGCCTTGAACACTGCCAGGGATGGAGCATTTATCACCTCTCTGGGCAGCCTGCACCAGCCAGCCAGTGCCTCGCCACCCTCACAGTAAAGAACTTCTTCCTAATTTCTTTCCTTAGGAAAACCTCCCTGTGATTTCTGGAGACAGAATCCTCTGCATAGCATAAGCATCAGGTCAGAGTGGCTTTCTAAAGGATGTGTTTAACTTTCACCATCTAATTTCATGACTTCTCTCTTCAGTAAGGACTCTTAGTGAAACAGTACAGTCCCAGCAATGTACCCACAGTCTGAAGCAGAGAGCTAAAACAGAAGTGGGCAGATATTCCATCTGGAAAGGTGTCATTTCTGGTAATCCCCACCCAGTGCCTACACATTCTCTTCAGGCAGCTGTATTAGAACCAGGTGTGGATACAGGAGTATTGAATAGTTTGAGGAACAGAATGGAAAGATTTTCTTTGAAAGCCAGAAATAATTTTGCAATTGGCTGTAGGATGGATGTTGTTACTTCTGAAAGCAGCAGTGCAGGGCAGCGTAACTGGCTTGGAACAAACATCCCAGGCAAGGCTTCCTCAGGTGATCTTTCTAAACACTTCCTCCCTTTTTTCCTCATAATTAAAGAAGTATTTGTGTAGAGGAATATGTTGACTATTTTCAACCCAGATTCCACTTATTAATGTCACAACAGTCATCTGACACCGCCATAGTGGTATTGCTGGCAGAAAGTGGTGGCAGAGTACCAGAGACTGGTAAATACAGGGTTATAAATTATTTTCTTCTAGAAGACATAAAAGGTAAAAGTTTCTTCTTTGCTGTTCTGAAAGAGTATTCTTCAGCAATCTTATGCATCTTTATTTTAAGATATTTCTGTACAGTTTCAAATTACTGGTTTATTGTGGCTGACCAAGTGAGTTCTCATCAGCCAGCTGAGCTGTGGCTACTGAACACATGCTTCCTTGTAACCTGTCCCAGCTGCTAAGGAAAACATTAGCACAAACTGTTGCCTAGCTGTCTTCAGTGTAATAAATCTTTTATGTGGCATTTCAGGTATGAATTGAAAAATCCAGGTCACTGGAGCTCTTTGTTGATTGTGGTGAGATTTCAGATGTAACTGCTGTTTACTGGTACTTCAGTAACGAGTGAGGCAGTATATGTTTTTAGCTACATACATTATTTTTTTACATAAAAGGGAGCATATTTGATCCTGGGATTATGGTCTGTGGGGTTGGTTCATACTTACTTTAAAATGTGCAACCTTTTTATGGTAGGAAGTATCTGATTGAAAGTGATTCCTCAAAAAAAGGGGTGCCTTTTCTGAAAAAGCCCGTATGTCTCTGATGGATGTGCACATTGCCTGAAAACTCTTTGGACTGCTGCATATTGATACTTGACTGATCCTAGGAGTGACCTAGATGACTGTAGCATCAAAGAAGCTTCAGTATGTGGTGGTGAACTTTAAGTCAAAGTGCTGCTTAAAATGAAAATCAAAGTTCAAATTGTATATTTCTGGCAAATAAGTTGCAAGTTACTGCCTATTGCAGAGAAGTGTACTCTCAGTAATTCTAAGGCAGTCGTCACTGTTGTGTAGGCACTGGTACTGCCACTGCATCGCCTTATGGCAGCAGAAGCAAACAACTGAATGGTGAATATTTAATGAAAAGCTTGATGTATATCTACAGTGAATCATTTGCTACAGAATTGTAAATAAAACAGTATTTTTAATTCGCTGCTTAGGGCTATTTAAGTGTACCAGGTATGAGTTATGTCTGCAGGGCAGAAAAGCTAAGGTTAGGGTAGCCTGGTCTGCAAATTTGGCAGCATATAAATATGTATTTTTATCTGGTGGCAGTAGGAGTTGTCTGGGTCAATTTTCAACATAGGGTTATGTCTCTGTGTGTGTGCAGTGTTGTCTGTGTGCCAGAAGCTGAATGTTTAGATACACCTTATTTAAATTCATTCATCCAAACCCCTGATTTGTCTCCCCATCCTTTTCCTCAGATGTGTGTGTGAGTTTCCATTAAGACAGTCTTCAAGTAGGAGTCACACTCACTTTGGACTTCTCACCTCAGTCAAGACGGTTGGTGCTTTTTCATTTCCTTTTATTTTCCTTTACATTAGCCCATCCTCTGAACCCCACACTGAATACAAACTTCTTCAGGGACTGCAAATGCTCTGATCATAGTTTCCAAGCTGTTCATGAACGCGGGTGGATTTCTCCCCTCAGCTAGCACTCCATTGAAGTTAAGTGGTGTTAGCTCCACCTCATATGTGAGCCTCTGAAATGCAAATGTTAAAGCTGTTACTGCCTTATATGCCCACTCATTTTGGATTCTATATCTGGGGTATGGGGGGTGGAGGAGACCAGGGTACTTAACATTTTGTTCCTCTATTTGCCTTTAAAGCATAGTTCCATTGACCTTCAGTGACAGCTCAGTCTGGCTGCCAAACCTGCTGGTGGAATTACAGTTTGTCCCCAGGTCAGGTGTTTTGGCTGTGCCCATCCCTCTGATGTTGACAGTGTGGGCACTTTTTACTGTCAGCCCCTCTCTCCACTGCTGAGTTTGCGGGTGAGGACCTCTGGGCCTGAACAAGGGAAGATTTTCTTCAAAACCTACAGAATTTCCGTATCTTCCCTGTGGGCTCCTTTCACAGCCCCAGAGGTTCCCACCCACAGGATTTGGCACATAGGTGTTTTTTCCTTCCTCCTCTGTCACGCACTCCTAATGATCTTGCAGAAGGGGATTTAGAACAAGAAGAGGGGCTCTTGCTGTACACTAGGAAGCCTTCAGCTCCCCTGTGGCTATTCAGGAAGGCAGTCTCTGACACGTTGCATTTATACAGCCACCTTATCTCCAGGTTTATCATTAAAGGGCAGCATCACACATCTCCCAACTTCTGCAACTGTGAATCCTGTCAGAACAGAGACCACTTTAACATGCCCCTCTTTGCATTTAAAGAATTCATGCCATACATTGAAGGAGGTTGGAAACTATGGGAAAATACTATATAATTAGATGTTGGATTCTGGAGTATACAATCCACGGGAAAGAATTAGGGTTTTCACAGGCATCTCCCAGAGGCTAGAATTTCAACACTTTATTTCTTTGAACTGAGGGAAATGGACTATGTGCCTGGCCTTTCTGAAAGGGAGAGAACTGACCTCTGAAAGCTGCCTGAAAATGAGTCTATTTTTTTTCTCTCTACGGTTATGTGATTTCTTAAGACTCACTTTATTGCTGAACTTGAGCACCTTCCTTGACAAGTAGCCTCACAAGTTCAAAGCAGTGTGCTACAAAACTGAGCTAGTATGAAGATCAGTATCTGGCAAGACTGGCTGTTTCAAGTGCTATAGCAAAATAGCAAGAAAATAAGTGTATGTGAGACCAGAAGACCATTTATCCTACTAGCAAATCTCATATGTGCTCACTCAAGTTTATTGTGACATACCCTGGGGTCTCAGTCTAATGACAGAAACATTAAACTTTGGCATTAACAGGATAGACCGTGTAAGTTGATTGGCAAAAATAAGGCATATTGTCAGGGAACAGAGACACCTGTTTTAAGTATGTTAGGAGAAGAAGAACCAGGAGAGATTCAAAAGCCAGAACTTCAGAATAGTCTAGTGGGTGGGAAGGTCTCTAAAGATTATCAAATCCTCCTATTTCAATAGAAAGCTGGTTGGCAACGTAAGGCTGCTTCATCATAAATATTGTAGGAAAAAATAATAAAACCTCTTGCTTCATCTTCAGTTTTCTAGGAATAGGTCTTATTTTGTTTCCTTCTGGGATCCTCTGTTATAAGAAACATTGATTTAAAGAAACTGTGCAGAAGCAAGCAAACAGTAAATTTCTCAGCAATGTTTCCATTCTGTTTTTCCAAATGTTGTAGGAATCTAAAAATCTGAGATTTTTCTGTGAGACAGGATAAAAACGGAACTGAAGATCAGTTTGGGGTTTTGGCAAACTGTATATATTCATGGGGCCAAAAAGTGAGAATAACTTGGTATCATACCAGCCAGAGCTCTTAGCAGGGAGCAGACACCTATTTTAAATATGTTAGGGGAAGTAGAACCAGGAGAAATTCAAAAGCCAGGACTTCAAAATAGTCTAGCAGGTGGGAAAGTCTCTAGAGATTATCAAATCCTGCTCCTATTTCAATAGGAAGGAGAGCCCTGCTCTTCAGTGTCCCTGATGAATACCTTAATCTCGGAACTAGTGGAAAACAGTCAGAGACTTCCCTGGCTCACTGACTTGGTGTGAAGCACATGTATGAAAAGGTCCCCTTCCTCACTTAATTTATGCTTTGATTCATATATTAAGTCTGATCCCAGACTGATTTCCTTTTCCTTTCCCTTGAATTTCCATTCTTTCTGAGGGAGATACATCCCAATGTAATTGACTATCACTTCCTCAAACTGCTGATGAGAGCCATTGCAGCACAGATCCTTGCATGGCTTGCTGAGCCTTGAGGGGTTGGTAGTGAGGAAGTCAGCCAGAGCTGCCTTAGACAATGCTGCCTTTGAGCTGTTAGTGCTTCAAATCTCAGCCTGACAAAGAGAAAAAATGGAAATCAGTCAGGAGCATGAACCAAAGTGGAGGTGCTCCTGGTACCAGTGGAAGAGGCAACCCAGATGCCTTTGGCAGCTTTTGTGTTTCCTTGGTGAATGAGTCACTGTGGCTGTGCATCTTCCTTTTTTAAACATTCACAACAGTATTTTTTCCGTGTTCATATGACTACTTCCAAATACTAACTTCAGATACATCCATGTGGGCTTTTGCAAATCTGTCTAAGCCCTCTCTGCTTTCCTGGATAGAAGCCAGCTTTGACCCAGCAGACATTCAACCATGTTAGTGTGGTCCAAAACTTGGCCTGATCTCTCTGTCAGGGTTTAAAAGCTCAAGATCAGATTTTTCTGGCTGACTTTCCATTGTAATAGTGGGCTCTTCTGCAGATGGATCAAAATAGAGGCAGACAGAGCTTGTAGTTACTTGCAAAGTAAGTCTGACTTTATCCTATGAATTTGCAGTATAAGAAACAACAAACTTAAACAGCATGACAGCTCCTGACTCCATTTTTCATTGCTTCTTCTATTCTGGGGGAGCTGCTACCTTGTCAAAATATGATATGTACAAGAGAAAATCCCAAAAGGAAAATCAAACGGCATATGGGACATTCTCATCATGTTTAATTTTGTGGTGCAAAAAGGAGCTCTGAGACACTATGTACTAGAGATCAGGCCATGGTGCATAACCTTAATTTGAACTTTCTCGCTGCCAATTTTGTTGTGTCAGTGTTTGAGTGCTCTGCTGAGTTGGCACTGCCGGAAGCAGGTTGTTCCCTTATCAAGTGCTGGCAGGAAATGTTACACCAGAAGGGTGGACACAGAGACCCTGGCTGCCGGGAATTTGCAATGGGAGATAATTTCCTGAGTGTCATGAGACAGCGTGGTTTGTTCATCATGTAAAAAGCCCAGCTCTTGGGGTATTTTCCTCTGATTGCTAAGTCCACTGCAGAAGAGTAAAAACATATGATACTTAAAAATAGGATATATCCTGAACTGTTGCAGATGCCATCTGTTCTCAAAGAAACAACTGGCAATAAAAAATAACCTTGGGTTGAAACCTTGCATGAAGTTGCCATTTAAAATAAGCGGGGTTGGCTTTGTTATTTTTATTTTTTGGAGGTGTGGAGAAAGGGCTGTTTGACGGCAACTGACAGAAAACAGAAATGTGGAACTAGAATGCATGTATAACAGACATGTAGAAAAGTCGTACTGTGAAGACCTGTTAAATAGCAAACTCGGAGATCAAAAATCACAGTGGTACTGGAAGGGACCCATGTACTGTTTTAAATGAGCTCATGCAGAAGACTGCAATAAGGTGTCTGCCCACTACCAGGAGGTGGTTTCTAGGGAAAATGTCTGCCTTACTAGTCATAAGCAAGTAAGACCTATTTTCTACCTGTGCTCAGTTCTCTGGTAAAAGGTATGGCTTCCTTACCCATTCAGATTCCATCCAGTTTGTGGGTGAGGGGTGGATCAGTAGCCATGGGAATACTGACTCCATCCCCATATGCTGTTCCCTCAAATCACACCCAGAGCCTATGGAACATGATCAAAGTCTCTTTGGGCTTTGGCTGCTCCCAGCAGTCAGCACCGATTCTTCTGGCCCTGTTGGGGTGTGATTACATGATTGAAAAGAATTGAGTTTTCACACAGTGAGAAGTTGCTGTTCCCCAAAGAGCTGCAGTCACTAGCCGTGTCACCTGCCCCAAGTCTGATGAAAAATCCCAAGAGCCCGTTAGTGGACTTGGTCACTTGTGCTGTTTTGGATACACTTCTGAGAAGTCAGGTGGGATACCTTTATCATATTCCCATGATTTTCTCTGGTATTAGTACAGTCTGAAGGCCAACAACCAGTTAATGAGCTGAGGAGCAACCCACCTGCCTCCTTTTACATGAGCTGATGGCTTCAGAGCATCTGTGGCTACATGCAGGTGCGGTAGCATGTGCAATTGGCATGCCACAGTTGGGAGTCTTATACAGGTTAAAGGTCTGAAAACGGCATGCCTGCATTTCTGTGAATTTACTCCTGTTCTACGCTAATGTGAAGAGCAGCAGACTTGTACCCAAGACACATGCCAAGAAACTGTACGCAAAGAGAATCAACATGGCATGGTGTTCTCTCAAACAATAGAGTCATGTTCCAAAGGTGTGTCCTAATCCTATCAACCTCACTGTTTTTGCTACTCGCAAGTGGCACAGCATGGTGAGGTAAGAAAAGGGTGTTTTAAAGAATAGGCTTGATAGTGATATTTCTGACTCTCTTCTTTTTTTGCATCCCTCAGCCCAGGAATAGCTGCAGTGATGTAATGTTGCTATTTAGAATTTTTTCAAAGCATGTTTTGAGTTTGGTGTCTGTGGGATTTATAATTTTGCTTTGGAAATGAGTGCACCTAAGGTAAAAGGCTCTGTGCATGCATTTTCAGGCTCTGTCAGTCTACCTGAATGTGATCTGCCATACTTCCAATCCTCTTGTCTCCAATCTGAACATCAGAAGATTTGAATGATACTACCTGTGCTCAGCCTTTGTGACAAGAAGCTGAAGGATGGGACAAAGCTACTGAACACATAATCTGCTGTGCGGAGCAATAACCCAATAATCTGTTTGCCAGCGTTAGGCCGTAGTAGACCTAACTCCTGAGATAAAGGCCTTTCAGTACTTGCCTCAAGGAATGAGAGATTGTCTTGTGATGTGTTGCCACAGCACATTTCTGCATTCTGGAGATAGACCTTAACGTGCTGCAGCAAAACCTGGCTGCATTGTCCTGCAGTAAAGTGAAAAATCATCGCTGCCTCAAGGGTAAAACTCCATGGAAGCATGAGGAGTGATGTGCCTGGAATACTTCACAGTGGGTGGGAGAGCAAGATTCTGATTTCATAAGTGACAACACGACAAAACTCTCAGTTTTGCAGGAACTATTTCTCCACCGGCCCTCAAAGTATTTTCATACTGAAACGGTGCATCTTACTTACCAGCCCAAGGAGAGAGGTAACACTGAGCCCTGTTTAAGACAAAATATACTATTCTTGCGACACGGCTCATATTTCTAGATTTGAGCCTTGCATGTGGGTCAGCTATAGATAATGTTTTAATAATCTAGCAATATTTCAAAACCACTCTGCTTTTGTTTACAAGCTTTTCCATTCCTTGGCAATGACAGTCTTGATCTCCCATGGCAGAAGTTTGATATCTCTGAAGTTGAAGTAAAATCTTCTGTATTTGGAAATATTAAATCAGCTTTCTTTTTCCCTCCTAGCTGTCAATCTTAATGCATCTTTTAAAGCATTCTGCTTCTTCAAGATACAGCTAAAGTTGTGGATAGTGAGTACGTAACAGTTTGTGTATATTAACTGTAACTGTATGTATTCATGAGAGGCCTGAACTGAAAGCTAAATTCTGCTATCATCTAAGTTTAACAGAAGTTTAGCCCTGCTCCCAGGTTTAGATCTAGCTGTGAAGTTTGTAGTTTTGTGGATCTTTATAATAGGTTATATGAAAAGTTTATAATGAAAATTCAGTTTTTAGGCAATACTACATTTTGGCCCACAATTTATGAGTTGGCTTGCAGTACATTCCCACCGTGGGCTTCTATGTCTGTATCCTATCACATTCTTTTCTGTGACTTCCACCTCATATCTGCCATGCTGCCTAATATTTAAATTAGTTCATTAGATATGTCCTTGTTTTAAAAATATAAACTACATTTTTCAGGCTATGGACCAACATGTTAAAAACCATCTGTGATATCAGTTGCTCAACTTATGCTCTCAGAGAAGCCTGCTTTACTTAAGGCAAGTGCTCCGCACTTATAGAAAATGAAGATGGTCATTAAGTACTTCAATTCACTTTTGAATGTTTCAACTGAGACTGTATCATTATAGCTCGTATTGTATCTAACCCTGTGGGCTCTATTGTAAACGTGGCAAGGTCAAGTTCTTCTGTCATTCATCCTAGATATTTGTGAGCCCGAATGTGGAGTTAGGTAACTGATTTTGAACACATAACCTTGAAAACAGGTTCTGGAAGTGTTGAGTAACAGCTAAATGAAATTCCACAGCTGGATGCTTAGGCAAAATGTTGCTTTGGCAGTTCAGGTTAATGTGATTACCAGGGGAGGCTTCTTTTTCCTGAAGCATTTATTACAGATGTGTTTTCATTATCCCTCTCTCCTGCTTGGCTGACTGCAGTCCATCCTTGCTTTTCTGTACATAAATAAGCTGAATTGTCAGATAGTGAAGTAGGAATTCTGTTCTACTATCAGAATGGTCTTTAAAAAGCGTAAGAATATTTCTAACTATAAAAAAATGTTTATTTCTAGGTTGTATTTTGTAAGCCACACTGGTATAGCCATGCTGTTGGCTATCTAAAATTGTTTCATTGTAAAATGCAGCAGAACTGACATAGAAGTGAAGGGGGAAATGCATGACACACAAAAATTCTGTATTTACAAAGTGACCTTCTGCACTGCAGGGACATTTTAAAGAGGAACATTAAGGTTGATAAACCTTAGTTGTAAAGCTCTTCAGAATTTTAACCCTTTAAAACATATTTGATAATCTGTACCTTATGCCATGTTGGAACGAGAAAGGATTCCTCAATACAGCAACAACAGCGTGAGATAAAAAATCTCTGATGCTTTCTCATTTCATGCTCATTCTGTCCTTGGCCACTGGAAGTGGTGGCCATCTTGATTTAAGCGCTGAAATAGAAAAGTTTTCTGCAGGACACTGGGAATTTCTACTTTGTCATTTAGTTCAGAGGGAAAAAAATTAAACATACACCACCACTCCTCACACCTGGGCTGTGAGCTTTTTAGACTAATGCTTAGATGTAACCCTTGAACAATGTAACCCTGCATTCAAGTTCTTCAGTTGTGTCTTTTTGGTTTTTTCCCCCCCCCAGAATTTGAGGACTTCAGACTTCTTCAAGAGTTTAAAATGGTTTGGAGTGGTTGGAGCAAAAGTAATTGCTTATATTGCCTAAATAAATTTGGGCTGACAGCCACACCTTCTCCGCACACACTCTGAAAGCTATATATATTCCCCACTGCTCCAAGTCCAGCCAGAATTGATCATGGACAGTGAAAAGTTTGAGTTTATGATAGTCTGTGTACGGGTGCTCTTCTGCATTTCCCAGTTAACATTGTGGCTTGAGTCTGTCTTGCAAAGCTGCTGTCAGCCACTCAGAGTGACCCATTCTTCCAGTAAAGATTTTAGATGCCCAGAAGATGTCTTTTGTTGTCAACTGTGGCTTGTTGCAACTCTAGAGAATTCCAGTATATTTGTGCAAGACTGTATTGACCATTACAATTTGCGTTAAGACACATTGAATCATACTGTACAAACCGTCTGCGGTCATGTACAGACTCGGTATTCACTGAAATCTGTTCAGCCATCTATTTCCACCAGTTCCTTCCTCATGTCATGGCTTTGGTCAAGCAACACTCCAGGCTCACTTCTGTACTTCTAGCTTTTCCTAAAAATACCTGTACCCACATTTGATTGGTTTGTTGTCAGCATTCTCTGATTTGTTGTTAGTGTCTTGTTAAATAAGATACCAACAGTTTTTGGGCCAGTTTGCTAACAGAGTACAAAATTTACCCATTAATGTGAAGCAGCTCTACGCCAGGACTGGGATGGTCCCCACACTTTGAGTTAATATAGTTGGTTTGTATGCTCATAGAAATGTCAGTTGAAAATTTTCACGAGCCTTACTTGGTTTAGTTCTTACTTGCTACATTTTTTTTGTGTTTTGGTTTTAGATCATTTTAAAAATTCTCTTTTCATACTAGGTTCCCAGCTTACCTAAATATGTGAGTATGTCAGCATCCGTAATCAAATACAAAGACCTCATTAATGCACCTTTCTTTATAAAAGAGTTGGGATTGTCAAATCCTGATGGCATAGTTGGTGGCTGAGTTACCAAGATAGCAAAGTTTCTTCAGAGTGGAGGTCTGCTGCTGCGCCTGGCTGATTAGCTCTCTCATTTTATGATCATGTGGTTATAGCTGGAATTAAAAAGCTAAAGAAAAAATTTACTCCTTCACTTAGCAAGAGTTTGTGGAGAAATTAATCAGCTGGGGCCAGTGACACTGCAGAAGCGCGGAACATTGTTGCTGACAACACTCTCAAATTTGTTGCCATTATCACACTAGCCAGGAACGCAGAAATGGTATGAATTGTGTTAAGTAATATTCTGCTTGCTGAGAGAAATGTCTCAACAGAAACACAAAACCCCCTTGTATTGGCTGATGAAGTTGATCAAAGTTCCCAGACGCAAATGAGATTCTGAAACTGTTACTTTACTGAAGCGAAGGAAAAACCCGTAATGCTGGGACTCAATTCATGGTTAGCTATACTTTACCTAAACAGCTATTTCTGTTCTTCATTGTATGCTAGAAAAGCAGTTTCTGGATAAAGATCTTACGTTTTCAAACAAAACTTTCTTTTCCAGTAAAAATCAGTATCTTTTGAAATTAACTTTTTTTGATATAAATATATTTCAAAAAATGTACACAATAATTTTTCTTAAATCAGCCTTCTTCACTTTCAAATATGAATAAAGAAAACAGTGTGGTTTTGATGAAGAGATGTGAACAGGGCACTTGGCCAAAGTGTCGAATTTGGTGTGAATATGGCCTATTTGACTAAAAGCATAAGAGAAGGCTTATTACACTCAGCTCATAACCAGGAAATAATGTCCTTGCAGAGAACCCCCTTTCTTTTCAGCCTGTAGTCTACAGTTTCAGATGGTAGTAACGATTCTAATATTTCTGCCTGAGAAATGGGGACATTAATATTCTCACAGAGAACTCACAGCAGTGACTGTAAATTACATGGTACTCGGCAAACACAGCAGGAAGTGTTCCCATCACTGGACAGTTTAACCCCAGGCCTTCATCCCATATTGTATTACCCATGTTTAACTTCATTTTGAGTAATATCATTGTGTCAAATAACAATGTTGTGGAATCTATAGCACATCTCCTCCTGGATAGAGAGCTGCCAGGAGCGCCTGTCCATGCAGGTGAGCTGTCCTTCATGGTCTGTGGCTTCTCCAGTGTGAGAACAACAAGACATAAGGTCTGGACTGAAATCTTCAGTTTTCCTAGGGATTTACCTACTTGCTGGTAAGTTTTGTTTTTTAACAATATTTATGAGGATTAACTCTTTCTTAGCCTTTAAATTATTTGTCTGCTTTATAGTCTTTACTGACAGTGATGTCAGGTTTGGAGAAGTTTCTTTTGCTTCATCTAGGGCCATTGTTTAGGGTGTGAGATTTTTTTTTGAGTATGGGATTTTTTTTCTAGATAATCAGGGTATCAGGTTGAACGTTTTGCGGACATTAGAGAAGGACCCTGCCTGCGTTCAATGTGAGGGGAGGAGAGTATGTTCAGCTGGCATGTCTGTTTTACTGGGGACCCTTCTAGGAGTTGTTCCACCGAACAGTAGTAAATACAAATAGTTGTTACTCAAGATAGATGAAGACAAATCTACATAATGATAATATATTCAGCTGGAGCCAAGTCATTAAGTGGTGCTTAAATTCATATTACAGTCTAAACTTTTGGAAGTTTCCAAGTAATTGTTCAATGAAGATGCAAGACAACAAATGTAATTTTTGATTGTTGAATTTTAAATGTTTTTTGCCATGTTTTACATCTCTTGACACTTATTTAGACTAATGTTTTTAATAGCTTTTCTTTTTTACAGCTGTTAAAACAGACCAATTCAGTGTTTATCAAGATGTCTCAATTCGGATTTTAGCGTATTGCTATTGGCAGGTAAAAATACAATATTTTCACATGTTTTAGGTGCAGTGGTTTCTCTATGGGCAGTTTTTCTACACATTCTTGCAAAAGCTGTGACACAACAGTGTTGCCTGGTTACCTGATTACTGCAGGCATGGACTACTGGACTAGTGGAGAGGGTGTAGGAGGCAACATTCTTGGGTGCTGTCCCATCCTCGGCAAGTGATTCCAGAAAACAGTACCCAGCATTTGCGAGCAACTTTGCTAGCACAGTGCTCATCTTTGAGGTGGGTGGGGAGGGACCTAAATACATGTGGAAATAGAGGTACCAGAGTGCTAGGTTAGGGGGAAACAACTCTCAGGGAAATGGAGGAGTTGGTGGAGCACTTCATATATTCTTGAGGAGCTCTGCAGGGATGGGACCTTCCCCACTGTCACTTCTGTATTTCCAAGACCATCTCCATTGGGAAAGGAATGAGGTCTGAACAATGAAGTAACTCAGCATTGTTATTGGTTTGATTCCCACCTTAACACTCCCTGTGAAAAACTACACCTTCCTGACAATAAATCAGCTGCTGCCTGAAGCCTTTGACTTTGAGGTAAAGAGAAACCTAGAAGTTCTGTGTGTACTTGCACAGGTAAGAGAACGGCTGGTGGGTAATCACAGCCTGTGTGTTAAAATGAGTTCAAAAAAGATTACTGCAAAGAGTCTGACTTTGAACAGCTCTGACATGTCTCTCAAGTAGGATATTAAGGCGACAGGCATTTTGGCCACAAATATTTTCTCACTGATATTTTGGATCAGGTGCATTGGTTAATCATGAATGAGAACCAGAAAATGGTGTTTAGAAGATCATGTATGTACTTAGAGGAAAAGAGCCAGAATCTCTCCCACCTTAGGACAACAGCTTTATTTTGAAGTTACCCAAGTACAGCTCTTTGCCAACCTGAAACATCACTGTCTTTTGGCTAATCTTACAGAATTAGACACCTTCTGAGGGCAAAATAATGGCTATATGATTTGGTTTTATGAAGAAACAGTTTTAATAGATGGGTATGGTTGTTACAATCCTATTTGTATATCAGTCAGAACGCGAAAGCAGTTACCCTCCTTATCTTTTAGATGGTCCTGAGACAAGGGAAAAAAGACTTCTATCAAGCATTTTCATAGCCTTCGGATCTGAGGCCAGTAATGTTCCTATCTTTATTTACTGTGACATAATGCTATAAAGCCATTCCAGCTTTGACTGTAAAAATGAGGAGCCTGAGGCCCATGCTTTGTCATTTGTCTCCCTGTCAGGGCAGGGCTGGGTTTCCCTGTGTTCTGGGAGGATGCTCACAGAGTGATTTTCACAGCCTTGCTGCAGTGTTCTGTCTGAGCTGGCAGAGCAACATGTTTCCACAGATCTGAGTATTTCCACCTACTCTTTGCTTCTCAGCCTGTGCATTCATTTATGCATGCAGAGGAACTGTGGCCAAATGCTGTGCACCAGGTGGACATGGGGGCTCTCTGGGAGACCATGGAGCAAGGTGAGCAGGAGCCTGGTCATGGCTCTGACTGCATGCCAAAAAGTCAAGCTTCTCTTGAATTTAGATATGTGGCCAATAAATGAATAGTGCCTAGAAAGCAGCTCTGTGGAAAGGGACCTGCGGGTCCTGTTGGACAGCAAGCTCAATATGAGTGAATAGTGTGCAGCTGTGACAAAGAAAGCCAACAGGATGCTGAGTTGCATCAACAAGGGCGTCACCAGCAGAGATAAAAAAGTCATTATCCCACTCAGGGCTTGTCAGGAATATTGCGTTCAGTTTTTGTTCCTGCTATGAGAAAAGATGTGGACAAGCTGGAAAGGGTCCAGAGATGGGCCACAAAGATGATCAAATGACTGGGAAGCCATGGGAGGAGAGACTGAGAGAGCTGGGTTGGTACAGTCTTGAGAAAAGAAGGTATTTAAAGTTTTTAGAGGGTGGCTAAAAAGAAGATGGAGGCTCCCTTTTTACAAGGAGACACATGCAAAAAATGAGGCATAATAGGCATACATTACCCCTGAGGAGATTCCAATTGGACACAGGAAAAAATTTTTTTACAGTGAAACCAATCAGCCATTGGAATAATCTCCCCAAGGAAGGGATGGATTCCTCAATATTGGACACTTCTAAGATTCAGCTGGACAGGGTACTGGGTTATCTTGTCAGCACTGTGCTTTTGCCAAGAAAGGCTGCACCAATGATCCTTGAGGTCCCTTGAATCCTTGTGACAAGTAGTGGCCAGTTTTCTGCATTACCTTACTTTTCACCTTTTAGTCTTTGGCTGTGCTGTGTGCTGCCTGCTGCTAGTATCAAGGACCATGAGTAAAGTGGAGATCAGTCCCTCAGCTACTTGTAGTTTAAATGCAGCATGGAGAGAGAGAATTGCATCTTTTGAAATACCTTAGCTGCTTCATGGGCAGGCTGCCTGAAATCTGCGAATTTACCTTGCTAAACATAAGTGGAATGTGGCACTTAGCTTAAAATGAAGACTCTTCTTTCTCCTCCCCTGGAAACCTCTTCAGATCTCAGCACACCCACACACTGAAGGTCAGGCTCATTTGATGTGTACCCAAGATCTCCCTGGGTGGTACAACACCCTGCCTCTGTACAGCTTTCCTCTTAATCTGCTGTGCTGGGCTTTTTTTCCAGTGAGGCTATTACAGTTTCTCAGACGCACTTTACACTATTTCTGTGAGAGAAAAGGGTGAATTTTTAAAAACTATGTACTCCCTGTCTTTCTAAACAAACATGGGGTTTGTCTTAAAGTGAATGTGTAGCTTTTGCTGAAGTATTTGTTGATATGCTAGATATACAAAAAGAGAGATTTTCCTTTATGAAACATTTTGTCTTCTAATTCTTTCTCTTATGGTAAGCCTCAAGTCCTGCTCAAATTCCCATTTTGGTTATCCAGCCTGCTTTCAGCATAATGCTGAAATAGAGTGAAGGCAAATTATGCTATAGTTGTCATAATGGAGGATGCTATTAGCACAGTAATAATTGGATGATTCCTAGTTAGTGGAGTCAATACATTCAGGGATGAATTATAGTACCTCTTGATAGTACTTTCAAAAAGTGGATGGAGGACCAGGAAATGCCTTCATTTGTGGGAATTTCTTGCTAATTCCCTTTACTGGAGGAGAATGATGTTCGCACCTGTTTTGACTCAGTTTCATGGCTTGCTTCTCCACAGTGCTATCTCTCTGTTGGTGTCTGTTTTGGCACTATTAGCTGAGATAAATGCATCGCAGAAAAAAGAAAAGAAAAATGTAGCTAGGGAACTTTGAAAATGCATCAAGTCTTTAAAGTGAGTATATCATAGAGAAGGAAGAGTTACAGAAGGTGGAAATGAGCAAAATGGAAAAAGATTAGGTGTTTTATGTTGTACCTATGGTCCGCCAGATTTTTACCATGTCAGTTTGTCTCTCTTAGTCCTTCACGAAACAGAATCAAGTTCAGCCAATGACCTTAAAGCCTTAAGAAGAGCCCACTAAAATGAAGCTGAAGTGAAAAATGTGAGAAAAAGAGGAATTTCTGTCCTTCAGTATATCAGGATTTTCTTTGCATCCATATCTACTTTAGGTCACACCACTCTCAAGCCCAGATGTCATTCTCAAGGCGTCTAATTATTAGGAACTGGTGATCTGAATTTCCTTTATATCGTTGAGTCATATCTGTACTTACACTAATTGAATATTTAAATGTTATTGATGGATGAAAAAAGTGTTTTTCATTTCAGTGCCTTCTGTTCACTTGCAATGGTGATACTTCTTAGAGGGGCAAAGGAGAAACCAACGTCCCTTATGCTTTTCCTCAGATAAAGAGTGGCTTGTTGGACCACAGTACTTGTGACGGAGACTCATGGTAAAGTTCCTGTTCTGCTGCTCTCATGTCTTGGATGAGTTCTCTGAAAATCAGCAAATAACTGTTGCTTTAGAAGTCAAGAAATCTCAGAGAAACTTTGATTATGAGTTTGTCAGAACTGTCATTTCCCTGAAAAAGATTCTGATGACCAATTTAGTATATTCTAATAAAACAGAGCTTGCTCTGGAGAACTTTTTGGTGATCTCGTATGAATAGTTTGCTTAAAGAGTTCTGGCCATAACTGGAATGCAAGTTAGTTCCAGGGGATGAGAGATGTGAAGATGAATTGCTGTGCTTCTGGAACAAGTTAGAGGCAAATGCCCAGTACTTGTTCCATAGCAGACTTTTGCAATCCCAGCATTTACTGACGTGTGAAGACAAATAACAGTTGCTATCCTTCTTAAACTCTTGTTCTACCGTGGCAGCATATCTGTAAGTAATACAAACCATGGAAGGTCTGAGTATATCTCCAAACAATTATCATGCAGCATTGCCCTATCAAATAGCCACTATTCAATGGTGGCTAGTTTCTAATTCAAGTCTCAGATCTTTTAAAGATCTTGGCATCATTGAAGATGAAGGGTATAAATCATTTTGAGAGAAGCAGATTTGAAGCAGAGACCTTTTCTCTGAGGAGACAAATTTAGAAACACATTTATTGCCATTTATCAATTTAACATCTGAGATGCCTCAGCATATCCTGTTCAATTTTCTCTTCTTGTATGAAGTCTAACAGGAGCATTTCTTGTTTTTCCAGAAAGTTTCAACTAGCTAGGGAAGCACCATTATGTCAGTTCTTAGTCTGATAATAAGATAATAAGATAATAGCCCAAAGTCCCACTGCTGACCATGAAGTGCTTCTTCAAACACCTCTTTTGGATAGTGCTGGCTGTCGTGGCAGTAACAATCCCACTTAGAGGTCCACGTGAGGAAAATATGTTTATGTTAATAGGTCAGATTGGTGTTATCTCTCTCACGTCTTATGTAAATACATATTAAACCAATGGTCAAGGGGTGAATTTATTATTATGGTCTGTTACCAAGAAACTCCAGATGATTTATACAAATGGTGCTTGTTAAGTCCAGCCTTGTAGGGAAAGGTCTTTGGTTGAGCAGATGATATTGTATTAATGGAAACAGTTGTCTCTAAAGAAATTACATCTCTTGACACTTTAGTGAAGAAAATAACAGGCTTCAAAGATTAGGCAAAAAATGCAACCACCACAATGTGCAAGAATGCATTGTTTAATATCACAGTGCTGCACAGCTGGAGAAAAGTTACTGCAGTGGTTTGCTGAAAGAAAAATTCCCAGACCTCTACCACTTCTTCTGATCAATAGTCACTTTTATAAATCTCAGAGAGGCAGAAAAGTTGTTTAGCTCTAAAAGCTGTGAGAAAACAAGCGGGTGGTGAGCAGAGATGGCCGGGGTTTTTGGAATTCTTCAGAAACACTTGTGTCTTAAATAATAATTAGGAAGCACCATTTGTCAAGTCCTCTTAAGCAGCACCCCATTACTGACTCAATAAATGTATTACTGGTGCTACTATGCATCTCCGGAACACAGGTACCTTTGCGCATGTCTGTTTTGAGTGTAGACTGTGCAACATTAACCACAGCTGCAGCCACTATAGGCTGTCCACAACTCTTACTAGCAGCATGCAATTCAAAAGGCATATTAGGCTTTTTTCAGAAGCCATTGTACTTCCAAGAGCCAATGTAGCCCTTGTCTAAAAGGTTGAGCTCAGCTAGGTTACATGTGGGACTAGGTGTTGCTGGTGCTAGCATAGGCAGAAAGTCTCCATACCTTCTCACATCTTCCCTCTTAACCTCTCACATCACCTGCTACCCTGGCTTCTGATCGGGTAACTTTCTTGGTGACTCTGTTTCATTAACTTAGATTCTCATTTTTGGCAGATTTCAGGTATTTTCCTAAAATGTCTTCCTTAATAGAGTATGTCACTGCTTTCATTTGTATGAATCCATTCTCAGTTCTAACATGCCACGTCAGAGCCCTTTGCTCTCTGTTTAGTTGAAACTGAGCAATGTGTGTGCCATAGGCTTTAATATTCTCGCTATTACAGGGTAGAACTTTCATTTGGCATAGCTTACCTTACATTAAGGAGCCATTTAGAGTGATGGCCAGCATAAGGAATCTTACAAAGAAATTGAAAAAGCATGTGACAGGGTGAAGTGAAAATACTTCATGTTCTTCCGTACAATGTGCTGGACTATGCCTTTTTTTTTTAATTAAAAAGAGAAGAGGTTATTTTGAAATGTTTTCTTTGGTATCATATGTATTTGTATTGAGAATCAGTGAAAAAAAGGACTTTCTTTAAAAAAATTTTGATTTGAAAAATTATTCTGAATCACATTTTCCCTTGCCTTTTCCCTGCTCAATCCTCTTTATACATACATGCATGCATACATATGAAAATAAGAAATGGAAAAATAAGCTTAATTTGAAGGAACGATGCCTATTTGAAAGCATCTCTAAATAAGAACTGGTAAAAAGCAGGATTTCACTTCATTGATTTGAGTTCTGTTTGTGAGAATGTGAAAGGAAATATTTTTATAGTTTGGAAGTTTTTGCGAAAGCCTGTTTATACTAATTCTGAAGAACTGGGTAATGCTAATTTGGCAATATTTCTGGAAAACTGAGCAGTTGAAGGGATAAAAATGTTTGCTATCTTTGGGTTTTTACTGTTACTTTGCTTAGAAATTGCTATATAATATTCAGTTACCTTCAAAAGGCCTCACAATCATTATTAATTGCTCAACTATTGTTATATTAATAATTTATTTCGGCAAAAGTTATTTATTATCCAGTATCTTACTTAAATAGCACCTGGTCTTATTAGAAAACAGAGCAAAACAGAGATACAAAACTTATAACCTGGATTTCTTAGGAACTGAAATATTAATTCCGCAGGGAAATCTGTTATTTCCAATGCATTTGTTTGAATTTCAAAAGAAAAGCTAAATATTATGTACTTCTTGGAAAAACAAAAATTTCTTGGATTTCAAGTAAAGGATATGAAGATATTTAGATATGACATCCATATTTTTTACTGTGTTTTTATTCATTCTACATGCATTTACTTCAAAGTTATATCAAGATATCAGTAACATTAGATGTATGGCAACGGAACATCCTGAATTAGGTTCTTTGAAATCCAAACTGTGTATTCACTTCTCCAGTGCACTTTTTTTCAGGATGAGGGTGTATGGACACAGCCTGGATTGGGACTTGGTCTCACAGGAATCAGAGATGGGAAAAGGATCTTCTGCAGACTAATGACATCAGGGAAAAATGTGTGGCTTGTAGCAGAGCAGCGAGCAGATAGCCACAGCCCTGAAGATCAGAAAGGAATTTCTGACACACTCATGGACTCATAATATGGTATTCAAAATGGCATGTTCATCCTGAAGCAAGAGAGAGACACTTCAGTCTTAGGTTAAAGAAATACTACCACTTTTCCTGCTGTAGAGTACCTGTAAATCAGCACTTCCTTATTTTTATGTGTCTTTTGAAATTTCTCTGTTCAGAGCATACAGTGGCTGGAAAATCACAGGAGTGCCGGAAACCCTCCAGAGGAGACTGAGTGATTCAAAGGATCTTCTTAGACACTGATGGGAAATGGAGAACCAGACTTCAGGTGTAATCTGGAGAGGAGTTTGTTGCCAGCAAGACATCCTTTGAGGTAGTTGCACCTCAAAAGATTGCTGAAATGAGCAGAGCTGGAGTTTGACTGGAAGCCAAGAAAAAGAGTAGCTCAGGTCAGTTAATCTACCTCATTGCATGTGGGGGATCTATGATATGACACTGTCTCTGCCTGCTCTGAAATAGTGCAATTGAAGGGATAAAGTCTTCAAATGTATCCTTGCCTGAATGGTGCATGTTAGGGCTTGCTAGACACCACTGATGTAGGACTCAGGAAAACTGCCCCAAAAAAACATTGGAACTGGTGAGAGAAATACTCATGTAGTAGTTTGTGGGGCTCAGAGAAGGAGTCTTTGGGGAGGAATAGGAAAAGCATAGAAACATTTCATATAAAGCGTGAAGACCAAGCTCTTCAAAGGTATGAAACATCTTCTGTACAAGCAGAAGCTGAAGAGAGTTTGACTCTTCATCCTGTCAGTGGTAGAGTGCCATGACAGACATTGATAAAACCATGAGTCTGAGCTGCTTGCTGACTTGAAGGTGACTTCCAATTTTGCTGTTATTTTTGGTCAATATTTAGACACCCCAAAACCTGAGCAAACCTCCTGTGCTTTACACACAGCTTTCTTGACATGTCTCAGGCACAGCTGAGGATACTCATTTTTTGTAGACATAGGAGGGAATGCCAGAGACAGAAATATTCAAAACTAAATGGATAATGGAGCTTGGAATAAGAAGCATTCAAAGGGGTGAACTGAAATCATGGGCAACACACTCACCACCACCTCTCCATTATGAAGAGAATTTCTCTGCCAAAGTAGTGATATTTCAGTACTCTGCTGATATGATCAAAACAAACAGAGAAAACTGTAACTATTGGAAGAGGAAATATTACTCGCGGTTTTTAAAAAACCAAACCCAGCAAACATCTCTCTTGGAAATGATCCTCACTTTCATCACACACGCACTCTCACACCTATCCACAACCTCTTTCCCCCACATCCTAAAGGGCAAAGCACTCAATGAATAATGAAGAAATTAAGAAGTCTTAGTCCAGCTGCACAAGAGGATATTAGCTGATGTCAAAGTTGTTTTGCATCCCTGTAAGGGTAGAGGGTTGGCGCACTTCTGGAAGGTACCTCTGTATTTTCCCTTTAACCGACCCTGAGTTCTGAGAACTCTTGTGTAATTGCTCATTTCACAAATCTGTAGCTATACCAGAAAATTTTGTTGCCCTGAGGTCAAGATTCAGTCGTGTTGTGTCATCCCAGGCACAGCTACAGGTTGGGCAGAGAAGAGATTCAGAGCAGCCCTGAGGAGAAGGACTTGCGGGTATTGGTCAATGAGAAAATGAACATGAGCCAGCTTCAGTGTGTGCTCTCAGCCCAGAAAGCCAACTGTATCCTGGGCTGCATCAAAAGGAGAGTGACCAACCGGTCGAAGGAGGTGATCCTGCCCCTTTCCTCTGCTCTTGTGAGACCTCACTTGCAGTATTGTGTGCAGTTCTGGTGTCCTCAACATAAAAAGGACATGGAACTGT
>WYDI02028329.1:22604-35420 GCA_009867235.2 Psittacus erithacus | reverse complement strand
CTGGAGCACCTCCCGTATGAAGACAGGCTGAGAAAGTTGGGGCTGTTCAGCCTGGAGAAGAGAAGGCTGCGTGGTGAGACCTCAGAGCAGTCTTCCAGTATCTGAAGGGGGCTATAGGGATGCTGGGGAGGGACTCTTCATTAGGGGCTGTAGTGACAGAACAAGGGCTAATGGGTTAAAACTTAAAGAGGGGAAGTTTAGATTGGATATAAGGAAAAAGTTCTTTACTGTAAGGGTGGCTGAGGCACTGGAATGGGTTGCCCAGGGAAGCTGTGAATGCTCCATCCCTGGCAGTGTTCAAGGCCAAGATGGACAGAGCCTTGGGTGGCATGGTTTAGTGTGAGGTGTCCCTGCCTATGGCAGGGGTGTTGGAAGTGGATGATCTTAAGGTCCTTTGCAACCCAAACCATTCTGTTATTCTGTTCTATTATGTATGATTTATATGATTAGACATAAGTTAGAGGGAAAAGAAACACACCAGGCAAAGACAAAGGGACAGGGCAGATTCCCGTTTCCTTGTACACAGTGCTTTAAAATCATCTGAACATGTCTGATGAAACTTGCAAAAAAAAGCCAGTGTGCTTTACATACTTAAAGTTAGGGAACTAACTTGTCTTTTTTACTCATCACTGCCATGCTAAATTGATCTGATGTCACTTACAAGGATAGAGGCAGACGCGAAGCTCACTAGTGTTTGTTGAAATGCTTCCATCAACTTCAGTAACGCCTGGTTCAAGACCTTACTGAGTAATTCTAAGCGCAACGCAAAGAAAGATGAGACTCCAGATGACTCTCTTTTAGCTGTGTTGGCAAAGCCAGACCAAGAAGAGCAAACACAGATGTAACCATAACAGAAGCTGTGTCAACAGCTACAGCGCTCAGTGAAGATTCTTTCCTCTCTGGGGTTTGGAGTTTACAAGCACAAGAAGACATTCCCCTTACCCTCCAATATCTCACCTCTAATTTATCTGATTAATTACAATTTCCCTATGAGGTCACTTTGTACTGCTTTAGCAAAACACTTCAACAGCACAGACATTAAAATGCCACCTTTTTCCTGTGGTGTCTGGTCTATTTAAATGTTCAACACTTAACTCCCCCAGCAGTGAGGCTGGAATGCTTTCTGGTAACCGGGCAATGGCTGGCCCCAGTCTGCAGCCTCTCGGGGCTCACAGGGCCACTTCTCTCCTTCCTCCTCCCCTCTTTTCCCCTCCAGGCTCACAGGGCCACTCCTTACACTTCTTCCCTCACTCCTTGCTGCTGGCACCATTTTGCCCTTTTTTAAACTCACATCCCCTGAGGTGCTGCCATGGTGGCCGAGGGGCTGGGCTGTGCCCTGTGGTAGGGCAGCAGCACCAGCCATGGCCTCTCCCCACAGAGGCCCTGCAGCCCCAGTACCCGGGCACCCACAGCCCAGAAAACAAGAGAGGCACAGCCTGAAAGGGAACATTATAGGGATATTCTAATCAATTGTTCCATTTCCAACTGCATGCAAATCCACTCTGCTCCCAGGACGAGTGCTGTCTCAGCGCATCGCGCCAAGAAGCAAACGTGCCACAGCTGGATGACTTGCAAAGTCTGTCAAACGCATCCCGCTCCTACACTGAATGGAAGATGCTCGGATGTTGTGTTTGAGGATCAATGTGGGTATTTTTTCTCCTCTGGCTTCACTAAAGAAACCTGTGATGAATGTCAGCTGCAGGATGTTTGATTGTCGGAGCACACAGAAGTAGCTGAGTGAATTTTTGTGCAAGGCAAATAAATAACAGATCGATTTTAATGTTTTTATGGTGCAGCGGAGGTCTGTAAAATGTAAGAGCAAGTATTGAGGAAAAATACAGAAGCGCCTCATGTATTCTTAATCACGTGCATTCCCAGCAGTGTAGCTGAATACTTGTGTATAAATTATATAAACCTTTATGTGATCTAAACCTGAATCTGAATTAAAAACTTATAAGAGCTGGAGGCACTGGAGAGTCTAGAGATGCCATTACACACCTTCCTCCATACTTATATATAAACATACCTCCAAAATTCATTCTCCAAAGACATAGAATCGTAGAATGGTTTGGGTTGGAAGGGACCTTAAAGCTCATCCAGTTTCAACCCCCTGCCACAGGCAGGGACACCTTCCACTAGAGCAGGTTGCTCCAAGCCCCATTCAACCTGGTCTTGAAATGGGAAAGAAGGTTCTGAAAGAAAGGGACCTCGATTTTTCCATATCTTTGGAACATTTTACCCCTTACCTTCTAGGTATGAAATGCATGAAAAGCACCCTCGCAGTCAGAACCCCCTGCTTGCCCATGCAAACTGTTATTCACATGATGAAACTCCCATGGCATCATTCCACAACACAAATCCAACCCAAACTCATACAGACCTACCCAAAGCCAGTTCTAGCTTCACTCCTGCACTACTTTTCTGCAGTATGGATTTAAGCTCTGCTTGCACTCCACTTGCACATGCCAACAGTCCTTTTGCAGTGTGCACACAATCACCTTTCTTCCCCACACTTAATTTGGAAGCTCAATCTCATCTGCCAGTTGCTTGGCAGGGTTTGTCAGCGATTTTCCCACCTGCTGCCTCCAAATATCATCCTTTATTACAGAAAGATGAGGAAGCTCATCTAGGAGACTCCACAAATGTCCCCAGCATTCAGCCTTTCACCTGCAGCAAAGCATGAGCAGCTTCTTAGCAAGTGGTTCCTCAGCACATCTTGAATGGTTGCTCCATATGACTTGCAAGGTGGTGAAATTCACGCAGACATCCAAGAACCACCACCAGATTGCCCATCAAGTGAAATAAACCAAATCTGTTATTTTTTCACTAAAATTTGGTAGGAAGGAGAAGTAATTTCCTACTAGAAGGGTAATATATGTAAAAGGGATGCTGACAGATTCTATTGAGTTTCTCAGACTGTGATCAGCCTCATTTCATGAAACATTAGAAGTGTTTGTGCAGCTGCTTGATCATTTTCTGCATCCCTGGCTCCACCTGATTGCTCGAATATTGTTACAAGTTCCTTATTAGCTGCAGCTACATCATCCCATACCTTTCAAGATCTATTACACTGGATGAAAGGAATAAAAGTTCCTTAATGGCAGTTTAGAGAAAAGCACACAGAAACATAACTGCTATTTTGCCTTTAAGGAAGAGGTCTCCTCTGTGGTCAGCATTTGCCAGCTCTAAAAGAAAACAGAAGTCAATTCCATCATCCCAAATCCTCTCTCGGAAGCTGTCTTCAGGCAGGTGGCATACTGCTGGCAAAGGACCTATTGAAAGTTCACAACATCCATGGGAGCAAGGAAGTGAACCGCCTCTTCTGTGGTTCTTAGATATTGTCAATATTCACTAATCCAAATGCTTTCTTCTGCAGTTTGGTAGCTGGGATCTCCCCGTTCTGGGAGATGGTGCTCACTAATTTGCTATGAAACAGGAATACCGGGCAGTCAGTTGAACTGGTTGATAGGAAAGACTGTACTTTGTCAATATACTTCTCAGAGACTCCACTATTTGAAGACTTACTGGTTATCACAGGGCTCTTTATAATCCTAGATCTAGAGAACCTAAGCATATTTTTCTCATCAGGGTCTGTGACAGAACTTGTGCAGGACCAGGGTCCTATGCACTTCCCTGCGCAAGCACCGACACAGGTAACAGCTTCATGTAAAACTGTTCTCGTGCAGTTTTTCCAGGGCTGGCAAAAGCATAGTCTGCTTTTGACACATCAATCCTTCTCCTGCTGCTTAATGAGACATAGGTAACTCAACAAGCTCCTGCTTCCCCAACCCCTCCCGTGTACCAGCATATTGTTCTGGATGTGGAAAAGCTCCTGGGTCCCTGGGAGCTTGCCAGCTCATCAACTTGAGGATATAAACAAACCCCTGCTCACTCAACACCCGCAGCAAGGTGCCAAGCGCAAGATAAGAGGCGTCAGGGTTCAAAGCAGGGCTGAGCTTTTAAAAGAAGCTTCTTCACCAGTTCAGTGCCCTCAGCAGAGGCCCAGGGTGAAGGTCAGAAACCCTGCAGTGCAGTAGGCTGGAGGAAATATGAAAGAACAGCTAATCCTGCAAACTTCTCAACCCAATTCCTTGATCTAAACTTCATCACTCTTATTTCAGCAGATAAGCTATATGCACGTATTGACTGCTACTTCATTTTCCCTGGCATCTGCCTAGCCTGTCCCCAGGAGCCTTACAGTCCATTGGGCAATGTGTGGGGACAGAGCAGGACAGAGAACAATAGAGGCAACAGCAGACAGCAGAACAGACCACTTCACATTTTAACTTGCACTTTAGTCTTGCAACTTTAACATCAGCTCATCTCTTAAAATATGTGGATGTTTTGTGTGACAATTAAAATGTGTATTTGCTTGTAAGCAGTCAACAGGTTTGGCTGCTAAGATCTTAAACACTTCTTTCCATATATTTGCAAACTTCATAGAGCCTTCCATTTGTTAACACCCATGCTGTTCCCCATTCACTTGTAATGTAACTAGAAGGCACAATTGTGCCAAGAGATATTAACGTAAAAAAGAAAACAAACACACACACAAAAAGGAAAAGAGACAATTAACTGGCTCCTCGTATCTCCCAGTTAGTGATGCAGAATTACATTAGTGTTTTGCCTGACAGTGAAATCAGTCCTATTCCAACGCAAGCTGTAACATTAATCACATTCACTGTAATCCCATGCAACTGAGCAGTCCTTTCAACTCAAAGATTAAAATCTGCCAAGTAAGCAGATACTTTCTAATCCTGTGAGAGATCTGTACAATATGCCCCATTGGGAATCCTATTTCACAAACCAGCACTGCGATTTACAGCTCATTAGGTATTAAAATGTTCATGCACAGTGTACAGTAGGATGCATGTACCCCCAGCGTGCCTCTAGACATTAGGCGCACATTAGCTACTCTATGCTTTCCAGCTTTGTGAGCCAGCAGAGGAGTTCACAAGGATGAATTTACATAAAATTCACACTGTGTGGGACATGATGTGCCAGAGCCGCTCTCATGACACTTGCAGCATTTGCATCCAAGTGATTTTGGAAGCGATGCTGAAACCCGTTTGGCTTTCCAGGCACGTGTGCTATTAGGATATTGCTATGGTTTAACTGGAATTTCTGCGGGTATTGAGTTTTGTGAATGGAGGCAGGACAGGCCTGCACAGTCCAGGCAACATCACAGAATCACAGAATAGTTAGGGCTGGAAAGGACCTTAAGATCATCTAGTTCCAACCCCCCTGCCACGGGCAGGGACACCTCCCACTAAACCCTCTTAATAGACATCAGTGCTGCTCTATTAAAGAGCCCAAAACACTGAGGACAGAAACAACTTTCAGGCCTCAGGTCAGGATCTGCAGATACTTCAACATATCTATATACCAACCTTCATTTACACCCACAAGCAGAACTCATCAGTAACTCCTCCATTTTAGTAATTTCTCAATGATCAGCAAGGGGAAAAATGAATACTCGTCAGCCAGTTTTATCAAATTAATAAGTAGAGGAAGGGCAACACATCTGAATCACTGATCTGAATCTTAGTGAAGCATTGAATAGAGCTTCTAAATTCCAATTCTTCCTTATTGGAAAACCTAATCTGCAGAAAGCACAGATAGAAATAAACTGAGGTCAAGACCACAAGATCAGAGTCTCTTTGAATCTGAAAGCTGAACTACACGGGATAAGTCTAGAGGCTGTCACACTGGTTTCATACAGTAACAATCTACTCCAGAATCAACAACACAGGGTTTTAAAGAGCAGATGGTCTCTAGGAACTGTTATGAACCAGGTAAATGATGCGGAAATCAAATGAGAGCAAATAATAATTCAAGGCAGGTAGCTAATCATTGAATCAAAGAAACACCCCAAACACAGAGCTGAGTTGGAAAGAAGATGCCTAGAAATCCATCATGCCGAAAAGCAGACAAGATGCAGAGAACAATGATGCATTTGTATGTAGCTGCATCAAAAAAGATGGCCAGGAAAAATGCAGTTGGTTGGCAGGACATTTCACTATCAAGTCACTGATGAAAGAGGTAAATACACCTGGCATCAAATATAGCAACACACGTATCCATAACTAAACCTAAGCACACAGGCAGTCCTACAGATTTGACGGACACAAGTTATGCTTAACTTACTTAACTACTGACAACATCAAGGATCTTAATAGGATCAGAGACACTGCTCCCCGTCTCACAACTTGAGTTTTTGACTATGTAGCATCAGAAATGTGTCTGTATACAGAAGATTACTGCGAGAAGTGTTATGACTAGTAACGTATGTCACAATATATGCTAAAACAAGAAAGATCAAACACGTGAAGCCTAAGTGGCAGTAATTATTCAAGTGTAAATGATAAGGATGACGCAGAACAGTTACAGGGGCTAACAGCAGAACCAAGTAACAGAAAACTTGGGGTGAGTGCCTGAAAAAGCTTGGCAGTGCTACAATTAATTGCACTAGGAAACAGTCTTGAAATGGATTTTGTTGGTTGTCTCATTGCATAAATCCTTTAAACCGGTTGTGTTCCAGTCTCATTCAGATTTCTAAGGTTAAAGGAAAACACAATGGATCCAATTCTGCCCTCAGTTATACTTGCTCATCTCCTTTCTGTAATTACAGTTACCTGGCCACAAACCAAACCACGCTTTCTTTGGCAACATGTTCTTGAAAAAGAAACGGAAAGCTCAGTAAGAAAGGAACAGAGCAAGATTCACTGCTCTGCCCTTGAGCGGGTATATTGTAACAGGACACAGGGAAACCTGAATATAATCAGAGAACAGTAACTCCTATACAGTATCAGAAATAAATGCTGACTGAATGACAGGCAGTCAGCGAGAAAAAACATGGGAAGGTAAACATGTGCTTAAGTAGTGCACAAAAAAGAGCTCACTCAGTATCAGTTAATCCATGCGGAAATATCACATGCCTGAGGACGCTGAGATCCAGAATATCTTGCAAAGGAAGGATCATCAACAAAACAAAGCAGAACTCAGTACATTTGAATCAGAAATGCTTGTCATTCTAATGAAGCTATATATCCATTTTATCCCCTGTACAAGTGCACAGAGAAAACTAACATTGGCTCCAGTTTCTTCTTTTTTTTCTCCTCAGGAAAATGTTTGCAAATGGAAAACCATTTTTCTGACTGGTTTTCAGTAGAGGTACTGCAGCTTGAGACAGTTCAGGGAGGAAATATTTCCTATAAGCTTCTAGGCAAGCCACGTCGAATAGCAAACCTCATACTTTTATGATAGAGAGCATTTTCAATCAGAATGAAAAAGCTGGGAGCATTCCAAGGCCGCTGCCATCTCAAAAGAGAAAAGAAGATGGAGTGTCACCGGAGAAGAGACAATAGTTGCCAAATCTCATTTGTGTCTGTTGGCATGAGCCATTCATTTTAACATGATCTTAAAGTCACTGGGCAATGTTGAGCATCCTATTTATTTCATCGGAAGTTGCAGGGCTTTTCAGCCCTTTTTAAACATCCAAGAAGAAAGGGCTCTAAGCCACAGGGGCTACGGTTTATGAAATCCATGTAATTTTCTCCAGTGCTAGAAAACAGTAAAACATAGACATTCACAGGGAAGATTTTAAACACAACATTTTCTTTTCTTCAAACTTTAAATGTTCAGAACACATTTATTTTAATGAATATTGATCACCTATATCTCAACAGCAGCCTTAAAAACACCTACTGTAACTGTAACAGCATGGCCACAGATCAAAGATTCTGGTAAGCTGAGGTGGTGTGTTAAGGAACAGAATTCTTGGAACCTGTTACACTGAAAAAGTGTCTTATACTAGTAAGTGTTGTGCACACATATATATGTATATATGTATACATACATAGAAATATATATATATAGCGCATATGCCTATGATGGCTTGCTTGGTGCAGTCTTTAGAGTAGCAAGTCTCAGCTATTGTCTTCCAGGTTCTTGTCCAAGAGTGGGGCCTTGACTGTTAAAACCCCCAATGAACCCCCTATATCTTGATAATATCAGCTGACACTGCATGAGCAATTTCAGCTGAGGTCTGCAGCATGATCCTGGATAAAGGGGTACTAGGGCAGGCCTCATTTATTCCATCAGGACCAATTAAGCAAAGGCAAAGACAGCCAATTAAACCCAAATCTCCCAGCAGTCATCTTGAGCTTGGTATTTCTGAATACTTTGAGTCCAAACTACAAACACCTACAAAAATTACTGTGGACAGAAGTTTGTGGCATCGCAGGGTTTTACAGACACGAGCAGCATTTCTGGATGCTCTTGACTTCGCTGCACAGACGTGGTAAGAAATTGTTTCTGACAGGATATCCCTTACAGGAAATGAGATAACAGATAGTTTAGGTCCAATTAAATCTATAAAAACACTACAAAAGCACCTTTCACACTAGTTCGTAGCTACCAGTGGAACACGTACTTTACAACATGGCAGATTTTTAAGACAGGCAGACAGCTAGATAAGGGGAAAGATTTAACATCATGCAGATAAAATACCATTAATCCCAATAATACTATAGTTATTTCTGACAGACCTGAAAGTGGGCCACTGCTGGAATATGTCACTGTTTTCCCAAACTTCTGAAAAACATGCTCTGTACAATGCCTTGGGAGATACAATGATGTTAAATGCTGGCTTGCTTCCAATTGCCAAGTTTCATTAAAAGACATCTAAAAATACATACTCTTTTCCTCTTAAGTGATACTTCTCTACATAAGCTATTAATGCACTTGCCAAAAAGCCTGTTCTGCAGTATAATGGGAAGAGATGAGCAGAGTGAGAGCATGCTATGGGTGAGAAAAATCCTAGGAAAAGCCTTCATCATGACTAATATTTTCCTTTCACAAACTCCTCCAGTTGAAGAAGAGATTAACATTAAAGAGAAGTGGAAAAGAATGAAGGCACGGCTCTGCAAAGACAGTTCCAGTAAACCAAAAAGCAGGGACTTGAGTCCCTTTTAAGGGACATTCTTGTGTGTTCTTTAAACTTGATTCTGCAGCAGCAGGCACTACATTCAATCCCTTTCATAAACAGCTCTATCTTAGTCATTGCTTTTTTCATCCTCTTTACAACCTCTGGCAGGCTGTCGTTGGGAAGCTTCCCTTCATTTCTACCCTAAATTAATTCAAGGCCACTTGACACCTCTGTGTTCTTCTGCCAACATTGTCCTTTAGCTTACCACTTCTTTCTGCCTCCCCAGTGTTTAACCCAGATGTATTTATAGGGAAGTCATAGTCCTAAAGGATATTGTTAGAGTAGATGATTACACATGACATTACAAGGGAAACTTCCTCATATGGTCGTCGTCTTGTAGTAGCGCACGTACTCCATCTATGTTCACAGCCCTGTTGTGACAGATGCTACACATGCCAAAGACTCACAGATCATTGCTAGCTTCTCAAGACAGAGACCAACTGCCTATTTAGTCAATTTGATCAGAGGATGAAGCAAACCCCAAAATGGCACATAATGTCAGTGATCTCACCAGTGGTAGAGCCAGGAAAACTGTGCTCTTCTGCCACCAGCTCTAGATGTCACCTGCTGGATCACAGCATTCTTTGTCCTCATAGGCCCTTTTGCAGTGCAAAGCACTACATTTGTAGCAGTCATCACGAAGAGGCAAACCCCACAATGTTTATTCATAGTTTATATACATTTCTTTCCTTCAGCACTTGAGTCCATGCTGCTTTATGTTTTCAGAAGTAAACTTTACCTGATATTTATCTTAAAACAATAAATCCTGCTGCTAAAATTGAATACCTCCTTGTGCTCTGTAAAAGAGGCAGTAAAACGGCAACAACCCCAAATAACTGTTACACTTTTAGAGGAAGTCTTCTATTTATGGGCTCTGATAGTTTGAGTCAAATACAATACAGGCAGGCAGCGGCAGCAAAATGTGTCCACATAACCACTGAAATGCAGGACTGATGTAAGATTGTCTTTACTTATCTCTGAGCAATAGCTCCAGCTGAAGGGAATGATGCAGGCCATACTCCAAAACCTCTACTCATGTTTGTTTTGTGGTCCTGTCACCCCAGGTGCTTTCATCTATTTCCAGTGTTATGATACAGGGTTTAAGTCTGCCTGTAGGGTCAGACACTGGGGTCCAACCTATCTATCAGGTTTCTGGAACATGGGAAAAGAGTCACTGGTATGGTCTGCTCCCATATTAGTTAGCACAGGTCTAGTCTGACTGCTGAACTTATATTATCACAATTAGTTTATGCTCTGCAGCTCTGAAGAAACAACTTCCACAACAGAATCATAGAATCATGGAAGAGTTAGGGTTGGAAAGGACCTTAAGATCATCAAGTTCCAGCTCCCTGCCATGTCCATTTTACATTCAGCACAGTTTCAGTGCTATCGGTGGAGCTATTCCTGGTGCCAGATACCAGTCCCAAAATGCATTACTGCAATGCTCGTGCTTCTTTCAAAGTGTCTGTATTATGCACAGAGGATTAGGAAATGTGGCTTCCCTGCAATCCTAAACATATTTTTGATATTGCATTCATTCCAATGCCAACAGCATAAACTCACTCAATGTAAAACCCCATGGGTCTCAGACCCGAGCCAGCTCCTATGCTTGCAAAATGCAGCCAAAGAATAAAAGGTAAAAACTTTTTCACAACTGTTTCTTTGTTCACGGTTGCAAAATCCATTAAGAGTGGTCCACATCGCTCTTTCATTTTGTTATCAAGTTCTTACAGCTCAGTTAGAAAGATGGAGCACTTGATCTGCAAAGCAGATGCAAAAAAATCCTCGTATGTGAGGATTTCCATCTAAAAGAATTCTACTTTTAATCTTTCACTTAAGATGTAACTTCCAAGCAACTGCAAGATCTGAAATGAATTTTACAGCTTAAGCAGTAACAAAACCCCAAGCAAATAGAAAGAAAATAGAGTGCATTACAGAAACTTGTTTTCTAACTTCATTTTGACAAGTACAGCTTCCGTTAACTCATTATTAACTTATTGTGCCCCTGTCCTTGGCAGAGAGGTTGGAACTAGAAGATCTTTAAGGTTCCTTCCAACCTAAACCATTCAATGAGTCTACGATTCCGTGATTTATGGTACATTATTCACACTAACATTTGCTGCATGCATATATTTAGGCTTTCTGGCAAGATCCTTAACTTTGCACTTGTTGCTGACAGCATGGAATATGCGTGTGGCTTATAAATTTTAAAGAGTAATAAACTGGGACTGGATCTATTGCTCTGTCGTCATTTGAGAATAAGAAACAATGTTGAGAGCTCTTCTCTTTTACAATTGGAATACTGGAAAGCACTGAAAATCCCAATGTTAACGGGCTTTTTGGTTAAGTATTCTTGACTTCCAAAGTCGCAGTTAGGACGCTTGAAAGACTTCACCTATTTTGTAACACTACCTGCAAATGTTTCAGTGCCACAAAATGCCATCGCTTGCCTGGCTTATGCATCAGAATTTATGCTTTAAATATTATGAAGTATGGCTTAAAAGCATAGCCACAGTTGCATGGTACTTGGTTTTGCCACCAGAATCTGTTGCCTAGGAAATCACCCCCATTTGACATCCAGAAAGACTCCAATGTGTAATTATTCTTAAGCAGTTACTAAAAGGTGAACTTAATGTGGTGGGATTAAAATGTTCAAAATACATTGATGATTAAGGGAGGAAAAACACATTTGTCCTGAAGTGAATACTGCTGGGTATTAAAGCTGCCATGGGAAAACCACATGCAGTAAATGCTGTATAAAATTAAATATACCTTAACCTAATGTTAATTGCTTAATTTATTTAATTACCTAGAAAAAACCTAGCACAAGAACTACCAATAAATGTGCACTAGCAAAGCAGAATTAATACTGGAATTCAAAGAGAGGCATGGAATCGGCTCCCCTACAATCCCAAATACAAGTATAACTAAAACCGACACACGGTATTCCCAAAAAGGTACAGTGAAGAAAATCTGGAGAAAGAAATGCTGTAAAATGCAAGAAGAAAGCTTTTTTCTTCTGTGCAGCCCTAAAAATCAGGCCCTTTAAAATTAAACAGGCAGAGATAGTGTTTAAACGAAGACATACTTAGGAGAAAAAGAAAACTAAACTCGTTATGCCATTGCTTATTTCAAAGATGCCTTCTAGGAAGCACAATCTGATGCACAGATCCATTGGCCAGGAAAATCTCCAAAGCACTTCCAGACTCTCTTTTTTAAAGTTACACTGCAGTCAAGATTGTCAATAAAAACCAATTTAAAGATAATGGCTAATAATAGCCTATCCCTTGTCTTGCTCTCACCAGTGAGTATGGTGGGAAGCATCTATTTTATTGCTATAGCACGAATCCAGCTTTTTCACGTCTCCTTTCCCCAGCAGACCTTGGATTTGTATTCATTGTTAGTACATGGGTATAGCTCTTCTTGCTTAGAGTATTTAAGAGACAAAGGATGCCCCTAGAGCCAGACTGTTACTCAGTGGTATTCAAAACACTGTTTTCAGAAGGAAAGGCTTACATAGAGACAATGGGATTTGAGCTCTCAAAGCTCCAGGGTCCTTTTGAACCTAGGAACTTTTAGGAATGCACTGCATCAGTCAGTCAGGAAGAACCAGCACATTTTTGCAGGATTTTCACCTAATTCATACTGTAGATTTCCCAAAATTCTCAAAACCAGGACTGTCGCTGCCAGGAGCAAGCAGAGACCCCTGAAACTCAGCATCAGTGTCTCTTCTCCCACCCCTAATCTAACAAGAACCTGACCAACTTGCTTTCATACACGCCTTCTTAAAAAATAAAAGCAAATAAGGCAATTCCCAATCAACCCCT
>WYDI02028329.1:0-22504 GCA_009867235.2 Psittacus erithacus | reverse complement strand
AAGAACCTGACCAACTTGCTTTCATACACGCCTTCTTAAAAAATAAAAGCAAATAAGGCAATTCCCAATCAACCCCTTGGCAACTGATTTATTGACATACATCCTATTACCAACATGGCAACTTGAAAGGGAATACATTCAGCAGTTGTGTCAGCCACCCAACGGCTTTACAACCTGAAAATGCCAAACTACAAGGTGCTGCTTAACCAGGCCCAACAGCCCCCCAGTACGCTTCTGCTGACATCAAGAGGCTGCTGAGCAGCACCAGAAACTCGTTCTGCTTCCACCTGATAAGGAAACACACTATACACAGCACATTCAACTCCTTCACTGTATGACACAAAACATTAATCACAACAACTTGCTTCAATCACTATAAAAATACTACTCCAGATGCTTAACCTATGGAGATGTCAAGCCCATGTACCTGCTGATGTTGCAAAAGCTTCATCGCATGCCAGCAATACAACAGCTAAGGATACATTAGTGATGAGCAGGAACACAGGCAGCTCTTTACTCAAAAGGCTGCAACTTAAGGCCCTTATCCAGTAAGAACATTGGCATTTGATTTTATCAGGTACCTGAAGAGCCATGTTGTTAAAATTTATAATGTTATGGACAGCTTTTGCCTACTGTGTTCAAAACACCGCAGTTGAGCTGCAGCGGGTACAGAAAAAGGGCTGCAATGGTGAACAGAGAAATGCAGAATTATGAGCTGTCAAAAGCACTTGAGTAGTGCTGTGAAAGCTGAGAGCTGGTAAAAGCAATCTTTAGAAATCCATTTAATTAGCTGTGAGAGAATAATTAGAAGAGAATATTGTCATGCAGATAATGAATACAGTCAGATTAGATGGAAATTAAATGAGTGAAGGTCTAGAACTATCCTAACTGGGGAGTGGGAGTGAGGAGTCAGGCTGCTGTACAACGGCAGATAGCTTCTATTTTATGAATTTGGATTTAAGTTTTTCAGGAAAAAATCCATAATTTTATTCAAAAGAACTTTCCAATAGATAAAATTTTACTTGCTAAGAAGCACATGCATGGAACTATCAGAAGTTACCCAGGCACCAGTGCTCTAGCCAGAACTGCCCAGGCATTTCATTTCAACAACCTTGGGTATTGTCCCTTCTGACAGCAGAAAGCCTGAGTGACAATCCCTTTTACAAGCCACCACATTAAAAGGTTAAATCACTATTTTGAATGTGCACTGTTACATTTTGGTGACATTTTAGACATGCAGCTTATTTTTGCAATCATTCCATGAGTGCAGGATTGGGCACACACCTACACTTCATTTAGTACACAGTGAATTGCATTCCCAACTCAAAGCAGATGTACAGAAAATATCGTGTCCCCATGTCATTCCTGATTAGTCTTCCTGTAATTTTAAGGTGGTAAGCTCAGGATCTGCACTGGAATGGGGTGAGCGGCTGCAGCTCAGCTGCCAGACAGGATGCTAGATTAGAGGTGGTGTCTGCGGCAAGGAGGTGGGCTGCAGGTTGTGCCAACTCTGTCAAGAGTTTGCTGTACCTCAGTGCACAAGTTTAAGTAGAACAAAATACAGACAAACCCAGAAAAGGAATTAACTCTCTGTGACCTGCATTTCCCTTGTTAAAGTCAGCACTGTTTGTGAGAGCTCATTCTGCAAGAGCGATCTAAGTCCTACCCAGGAAAAGAGTACAGATGGAAAAGCAAGTGCTGCAGCAAATGTGTGCACTGACATAAATCAGGATAAGCTGTAGGTGCCCTGCAAATCCTACTTGGAGGGTAACAGCAAACACCATCATAACACCCTTTTTCTGTGGTTTGTTTCATGCTTCCTCCTTACTGCTCGTCAGAACGTGATTTCATTTTGACTTTGGTGTTCTGCTAGCGCACCAGCACACCTCCTTCTAATAAATCCTTTATTTGGTTTATATGAAGTGCCAATATTTGGGTAATAAGAATGATCTTTTATATCAGATTTTCCTGTCGCTGATGTGAAATAAGGTAAGCAGACAGAAGGATTCTAATATTTGCACAGATGAGAGGAGGTCACAATGTGTTTTCATCTACTCACATTAGTATTCTCACTGACGTCAAAAGACAGTTTGCGTAAGCATGACAAAGGAGCAGGATTTAACCCCTCCATCAAAACATTTGGACATGCTAAATTTGACTGGACTGAAAAAGAGAAAGATTACAGGTGTTTTGCCTTAAGACAATGTTGATTGCAGCACTGAGAGCAACAGGTTTCCTTTGGGAAGATATTTAGGTCAGAAGGCTTTCAGGGAGAGGGGTGGGAGTGCCTACTGTTAACCTCTAAGACTTTGGGGAGAGATACCTTTGTGTTTCCTTTGGATGCAAAGTCTCTGGACCAAACCAGTTTTTTCATATTAGATGTTTTTCAGGATAGTCCTATGCCCCTAAAACTTCCAAGGTATGAACACATTAAAAGCTGGGGTAATCATTAGGATTTGTGGATTGAAATAAACCAGGGTGCAGACACAAATTCAAAGCTATTTTAAGACTTGTGGTGGTAGCAAGAGTCTGCAGAGATCTGAGCACGAGATCTCTCGCTGGCTCTGGCGAAATGCCCAGTTAAGCCCTGACAACTCTTGAGATTTCAAAAGAGACTTTTCTGTGATTATAGCACCAAATACACTCGGCTGCTCTCGCATCTTGCTCTGTACCACTTCGTCAGAAAGCGGAGGGCTAGGCTTATTCCTGTTATTAAATGACAGAATTACCTTCTTCTTAGCTTCACTGCCACTGAGTTTTAATTTACATTTTATATTTGGATGCTGAAGAGGGACTCTTCATTGGGGACTGCGATAGGATAAGGGGTAATGGGTTCAAACTTAGACAGGGAAAGTTCACGTTAGATATAAGGAGGAAGTTCTTTACTATGAGGGTGATGAGGCACTGGAACAGGCGGGCCAAAGAAGCGGTGAATGCTCCATCCCCGGCAGTGTTCAAGGGCAGGCTGGACAGAGCCTTGAGCGACATGGTCTAGTGTGAGGTGTCCCTGCCCACGGCAAGGGGTTGGAACTGGATGATCTTAAGGTTGTTTACAACACAAAACATTTTGTGGTTCTGTGATTTCAGATGCAGGTAAATAGTCATTGTCACAGTAAGGTTTCTGCCGAAGTTTGCACACCAGAGCAACTGTTCTAAGCTGTCAATTACACTTACCAAAATGCAAATACTGAAACAGCCCCATCCTTCCTAAAGTGATCCCATCCAAACACATTTAAAAATGCACAACACGATGTCTCACAGGCTTGTACAATCCAAAAGCAGATAGCTGGAAATGCAATTTGATTCTGAACCAAATTGTGCTTTAGCATGTGCTGTAGGATAATTGAGTCATTGTTTCAAATCAGAAACCAAGTACAGGGAGAATATAAAAACCACTGACCTTTCTTTGCCAGATTACTGTTGGGTTCATACTTCTCAATCAGCTGTTGAACTTGTTCTTGTTTTAATGGTGGATAGAGGATTTCATTTAATCGTGGATCACGTTGCTTAAGATTGATAAATTCCATCATTTGATCAACAGTAAGGTATGGTTTGCTCTTGGCACCACTAGAGAAAAATTAAAGCAACAGCAAAGCCATTTAAATACATTTCCTTGAAATCTTGTTCAATGCAACTTCCCAGCCAAGATTCAAACTATCCTTACACAAAAAGACTGTCCCACTGTGCCTCTGGACTAGTTTACTTTCACGTAACAACAAACACCCTTCAACAAACATCCAGGCAGAAGATTTTTAAAAGCATTCAGCATTACTGACATCAATGGGAAGAGTCAGAGCAATGCTAAAAGCTTTTCATTCCTCTCAAGTCCTAGAACTAAGCGATTTAAAAGAGTAAAAGAAAAACGACATGAAATCCAACCCTCAGCTTGCCACACACGCTCTGCTGGCATTCCCGGCTCAACTATTTGGTTTTGCTGCTGAATAACGACAGCCCTGATTTCAGTATTCTAGTATTTGCTTGGAGTTTTTCCCCTGTTTTATCAACCTGTTAAAAAACACCAGGCATTCTGCAAAGCAAGCACAAAAGATGCCTATTTAGAGAGTTAGTAAAAAGAGCAGTGTTTGGGTATAATTGGTACCCAGATGGAGATCCAGGAAGCCTCCTAGCCAGGTGACGTGCTTAGGGTTGTCTACAGCACTTGGGACTGACCTACTTTTGCTCTGTGAGACAGCGATGAGAAGTCTACCTCCAGGTTCAGTGGGAGCAAACTAGGCCAAGGCTGTGTCTCTATGAAACCTCAGCCTTAGAGAAAATGAGTGCAAAAGGAGTCCACGAGCACACTCGTGTTGCGCAGGTAAGTTCACCTATTGCTTTGGTGGCCTTGGGATGCATTTGGGAAATTACTTTGCCTTTATATTGCTTTCCATTCTGACTTCATTGATCAGGCTCTGCTGTAACTGGGAAGTACAATGACTTGCTGCAAGTGGCAGAAAGATCACGAGTTACACAGCTTGTAACTGAACGTATGAAATCAGTAGTAGCTGACTGCCAATTTAATGTCACGGTGTGAAATCATGATGCACAAATCCTAAAAGTTACTGCCATTTTTGCAACTCCTAATTGAGCTTTTGGGGGTGATTATACATCTTCTCATGCCTATTGCATGTGGTTATCGCTTATTACTCTTTTTACTGTCATGGAAGCCTACACAATCCTAATCCATACAGAAAAACAAGACCCTGCAGTTCTGCTCCTCTAGGAACAAACTATTTTAAAACTCCAGCCATTAGGAATGGAAGCAAATGATTAGTAGAGAGAATCCTTGATCCAAGGTTAAATAACAGCCCTGCTTGACATAGAAACCTGTTCCTGGCAATCGCTGCATGCTGCTGTAGTTTTAATAAGCCACTGTGCCATCCCCAGCCCAGAAATTCAGTGAAGGGGTAAATAAATAATGAGCATCTTTTCTTACAACTCTGAAAAGATGTGGTCGATCTCAGGCCGAGGGCAGAGGTTGTTCAAGAACACCCTGTACACGTCTGGCGTGAAGTCGTCTTGAGGGATTGAATCATTCTGTGAAAGGGGGAAAAAATTAGTGAAAGAACCATACAAACATCTATATGTTCTTTGTAAACAGAGCACTCGGTGCTGTGCTGCTTCTCATTTCCTTCCTGCAACCTAGATGAGCCCAGATTTTGCAGAATAATAAATTCCCCTGGATAACAGAGCAGCTTAAAGAGTAGTCTTTACAAAACATACAAATGCATCTATCCTCTTAGCTTCCATAAGGCAAAGTTATCTCTTTCTCTAAGCACCTGTGAAGAAGAAAGAAAAGACATCTCCACATCTGACCCCCTTATCTACAGCATAAACAGGTACTTCAGTCCAGATGAAGGCTCTGAGCTCCCTCTCAGCAGGGTGGTTTGGCCAACAAAGCTCGTGTAATTCAGAGAGCAAAATCACTACGGAACTGTGGCTGCCCCATCCCTGGCAGTGTTCAAGGCCAGCCTGGACAGGGCTTGGAGCAACCTGGTCTAGTAGGAGGTGTCCCAGCCCACAGCAGCAGGTTGGAACTGGATGAGTGTTAGAGTTCCTTCCAACCCAAACTATTCCAGCATTCTATGAAAGCAAAATGGCACAGAAGCTTGTGTTGTGTACAGAGAAACCTTATAAAGGAACAAGAAAAAGGAAACCACAAAAACCATGAAATGCAAATAATGAAAATCTCATTTTTGAGTTTCCTCCACACAAGCTACCTTTATCAAAAGCCATGATATGTCTCTGGCATCATGGGCCCATGTGGCACCTCTTTACAGCTCCAAAATAACGCCCACAACTGATAAACAGGAGGAGGAAGATTGTAACTTGGACACAAAGCCATGTGCTTTCAAACACCCGCTGAACCTGGTTGTCTCAGAAGCAAACTGCTGATAGGGGAAATCGTTACTTTTACTTATTCTGCCTGTTTAATGCTGTTGCCAAGGGAACCAGAAGCATCGAGTCAAGCCTTTGTTAGATGGAAAGAAACTTGTCTATAATTTTCCTGCTCCAGGTTACATTAAATAATGAACGAATGCCACAGGGATCACGTTACCTCTTTGTTCATCTATGAAACCTTCAGAGGCCCAAGAAGATTTTGTACCAGGACCATTGATTTGCAAGCACAGACCAAAGCCAACTCCACTCATGCTCAGACTGATCTGGGCTATTTGCTGTCCACCTGGGTCCATCTCCAGGCTCCAACCATCTAAAGTCACCAACCATTAGCCCCTTGTGCCTTCCTCTTATTTGGCAGACGATGTGAGTGGCTGCAGGGTGGGCTGGTTCTAAACTCACCCAGCCAAAACAACCCCGTGCACTTTACTGTGGGATCAGGTAACTTGCCAATAGCACAACTGCTAAATCCAGTGCAAGAGCAATGGAGAAGTTTGAAACCCGCAGCTGAAGGATGGAAATAGCTCCTTTCATTGAGAGCTGCCAGTGACATTGAGCTGTGTGTGAAACTGCACCCACTACACTTCGATTAATTTGATAACTGTGTTGCTTTTGGTTGAGAGTAGCACTGCTGGCACTTGCGTTTTCCTAAAGGCATTTGTGAAGCCTATAGAATTCATACAGCTTGTGAGTATTCTCCTTAAAGCTGGCATCCCACTCTGTTGTCTCTACCTATAATCCCTATTCAGCAGGATACTGCTCAGCCAGTGCTTCTCCTAATGACATTTTAAACATTGATTGTATCATTAGCACAGAATTATTCCCTTGCAGGGATATGAAGGTGCTGAACAAAACAAAATACGGGTCTTGTCCAATAACCTGAGATCCAGGCTTTTATTTGCTACTCAGCATTAAGAAAATATACCCCTGTTTCTGAACATCTATCACCAAACACCTACCCACAAAGAGGATAACCAACACAAGTCTTGAAGCCTAACTACAGAACCTTTTATTAATAGTTTTCATGGGTCCAAACTAGATAATCTTTAAGGTTCCTTCTAACCCAATCCACTCTAGGATTCCACAACTTCCCACCAGTAACGTAATCAGCGGGCTACAAAACAGAGAGGAGAATGAGAGACGAAAGCCTGCCAAAAGGGATTAAAATACACTGCCCCATTCCTCAGCCTGGTCTGAGCCATCCACATTTCACTGGAGCCACCTACAAACCTTATGTGCTCATCTCTTTTTTGAGACCAATGAACAAATCATAAACGTTCTGTACCACGTGAGAGCACTCCTCATTTCCAGCTTTGCTGAATACGGGCATTCGATTTTATTCTGTGGTTGAGACTACTAATTTCAAGCACTGCTGATTTACGATTTGTCTGGTAACCTGCCTGCTTTTGTAACATCTGTATCCAGTCTCTTATGTATATTTGGCAGCACAACAGCTAATTCAGATTATTTGCAGACACAGGACTTGATAGCTGGTTGTTTTATTTATGTTAACAGTTAAACTCACTGGTGCTTCTTTGTGAACCTCTACATTAACTGGAAGGCAGAAAAGAGTCTTCGCAGCTAAACAGGCAGCTTAAATAAAGCTCTTCAAATTCTGTTTAAGGAGCCTTTGACTAAAACCAAAACAAACAAAAAGCACCTCCTCTCCCCCCAGAGCAGCTGAGATTTATAGAAAATCCCAGGGGAATCAGATGCCAAACCCAAAACTCATTGGCAGGTTTTAAAACTTAAACATTTATTTAAACATTCCTCTGCTTTCAGACCTGCTGGATGACAAAGGCTGCTGAAAATCAGACCCAGCAGGGCCTGGACTCTACCCTTGCCAGGTTCAACCCAGAAATACGTAAGTAAATAAATCCAGGCTTTGAAAACGTGCTCTATGTCCATGGGTCATCATCCCACTGCAGTCCTGCTCAGCTGAATCAGGGCTGCAGCACTCAGTGCGGCAGTGAATCCATCCTTTAAGGGCCCTAAATACGAAATAAAGAATTTATTTTTTGGCATTTCTAGGGAGCCTCTCTGACGCTCCTGTTCTACAGCAGGATGAAGCCAATGAGACCTTTTCCTTCTCTCACGCTAACTGCAGCTCCTACATGTTGTCCTAAGAGGTTTCCTGATGAGCATACACACAAGGAACATGCTGAAGCGCAGGACAGTGGATGCTGAAGTTTGTACTGTCACAGATAACTCCATGCAGTCACAATATACCCTGGCAGCATAGTTCAGGCTGCCCTATCCTCAGATCACTGTGTAAGATAGATGAGGGACTGTCCCAGCCTTGAAGCTATGAGTCAGGAAGAGAGTGGTAAATGCTGCCTTGGGATCCGCTTACCACCACAAGTTTCATTTTGTGTTTGGTGTCATTCCCAGGTTTTGAGAGGTGCAGCAAAACACCATGTGAAATTCATGGCCCACGAGTGCTGTGTCTTCCTAAAGCAATGAGAGGTATGGAAATGTGGTGAGAAAATCCTTAGAGGGATCTTCATGAGGCATGAATACAAGAAACCAAGAAGCTTAAGCTGTTGATGTCCATGACCGACTTTTGTGAAGTCTTGGAATAACTTGGTGTTTTGCTAAGGACGATCCCCTGATACATATTCATGTCTTGCACAGTGTTGGAACCCAGTGCTCTTCCAAGGCTTTACAGGAACATCATTTGTCCTGCAGGTACAACGATGCAGAAAAGTTGAAAGTTGAAGCTAAGAATTTTACTTGTTCAAATAAGCAGGAACACAAAGGAAAAGAGCTGTAGCTGAAGTACTGATTTTCTTCTGTTCTATAACCTCTGTGAGATTTAGAGTTTAATGCTTCTGAAGCACTTGGCTTCTGAAACATCTTTTTCCAAAGCTGCTCAAACCAGCTTTTTCTTTGCTGCATGAAGTGTGTTTCTTTTCTGTCCCAAGCACAGAGAGGATCTGCTTTATACTATGAATAATTTTCAAGATGGTATCCCAGCAACAAGTATCCAGCGGTACGTATGTAAAATTGGCTCTACTTAAATAAATAGCAGAAAAAGGCGCAGTTGCTTTCAAGGACTCCAGTGATGTTTAGATTATTCTTTTTCCCAGAGATAGGGGGTAAACAGAAGTTGTAAATCAACTGATTTCAAAAGCAGCACTTCAGAGACGCTTTGTACATCTTATTTGCTAACAATGAAAATTCATCCTTAAAGTTATTCTTTCCAAGTTTCTAACCTCACAACCCTGCTTTAGATAAGGTTATTATAATATTTTATACCTACTTTACAGAGATTCCTTGGAATTTTATGGAATTAAGCTCTCAAACCTATGAAGGAAGGTCTCATTGGCAAGTGGTATCTGAGATTTGGCTTGTGAAGATTTCTTTTCATTGCTTTTCTGGAGCTGTAGGAACTGGCTCTGTTAAACCATTGGGGAGGCAAATACTGAGCGCACATCATGGAACAGTTTTCTACAAGAGCAAGGGATCAGGAGATGCAGGCTCTCCTCTGCCACAGACCAGTTCTGCCCCACTTCTTAGCCCTCCAAACATAGGAATAATTCTACAAGAAGCTTCTTGGAGGAGAATCTCTACCTGGGAGGAAAGCCTAAGGACATCTTCACTCCAGTGTTAACCAGAATCACCTTCTTGAGCTTGCTCCTCTTGCAAAAAGCCTTCCTAAGGGCGATGTACCATCCTGACAATGGCCCGGGTTGAGGAGATATCCTGGATTAGCAGCATACAACGGTCCCATATTCACAGCAGTAACAGCTTTGATACTAGAGCATTTCAACATTTACTCCATGCACCTTTTAGATAAGCTACGGTGAGTTTAAACTGCCATTTCACTCAAGCTATAGATTTTTTTATGAGAAGGAAACAGATTACCCCATTAGCTACACCTCGAGCTAACACTGAAATCATGACTTGAAAATGTGCAATTGCCTTGGGTTCTTAAATATCCCCACAGGACTCTCTAGGAGAGGCCACACAGCCCCCTGCCTCTGCATTTGATCTATTCACACTTCCTCCAGGCGCTTCTGGTCCTCGCACAGTTTCAAATCAAAGGTACTCACATTTGCAGATGGGTTATCAGGAACTTCTGTGTGCGAAAGAAACCAGCTTCCAAGGCCAGCGCAGCACAACTGGCCTCAGAAAAACTGTCTTCAACTCACTAGACAGTAAACACCACTGAATATAAGCAACATGTTGTAAAGACCACAAACAAATTCAGATGCTTACCCGAGAAGATGGAAGATTACAAGCTTCTAACGCGGTCTCTACCCGTTTTCTGTCAGCTGAAAATAAGCGGTATATGCTGCAAAAAGAGGGCAAAACAGAGGGAATTAGCTTCAACACATGCCTTGATGGCCTGTGGAGCTTAGTGACTGAATATTACTTCCCAGTCTATCAGGTCTTCAGCTATTTACTTCCATTTGCTGGCTGCTCAGTAACACAAGTTTAATGGCACCCACAATGAGTTTAACTCTACCCAACACAGGCTGCTATTACAGCAGATAGCTATTTGAGAAAGTCAGCACCGATTTCTTCATATTCTACCAGCAATATGCAATTTGAATACATTTATCCTCACAGCATGTCTCTAAGGTAAAGAAACGATGGGGTTTTTTTATTATACACAAGTGGAACAAAGAAAGGCAGAGAAACTCAAAGTCTTGCTCTAGATCATAAGGGCAACCTAGCCCAAAGGGTATTTGAACAGACATGTCCTGATAATCACAAGATACCCTCCTGCAGTATCTGCTATAAACAGATGATACAATTATTATTCTGGACACAGGGGTCATATTCATCCCAAACAAATATTCACACTCAGACTACATGGTAAGGAAAGGGAACAGAACTTACTTCTTCAGAGGAATGCGCCCTTCTGGAGTCACCTGCAGCTTAAGTTTTGTGTAACTGTGGAGAGAAAAGCATCCTGGTTTATTTCACAGCATTTTCAAGTACTTCATCACCTTTATAGCTCAGTGCTAGTGCTCTGACCATGTGGCAAGTTTTTTTGCCAACGTGAAAACCTGTTGGGATGTCATAAATAACTTTTTCCTTCAACAGCAATGCATGCGTAGTATCAAATACTGTCTGTCTTGCAATACAACATTGCAAATACAATTAATGCACAAATTCATCCTCTCCCCAAGCTCCTTCCCCTCTAGGCTGCCTACCAGTCTACCAGCAAACTAGACTGCGGCACACAGGTTATACAACTTGACTGGAAATGTGGCTGTACTTCTCTAGAGGCTGAAATTGTCCCTTGCTGTAGCATTCCAACATCCCTGCCTCCCTAAGCCTTCCTCAAAACACAACCGTGAAGGTTTCTCCATTTGACCCTAAGTTTTATCACTCCTCAGCTGGAGGGAAGTCAGACGGCTGGCAACTGAAATATCTCTGCACTAGCAAAAGTGTCGGTATATTTAGCAGCCCTGGGCAAGTCCAAGACATTTTCAGCACGAAGCAGCATAAAAATTACATGCTGAAACCATCTACAGGCAGGCAATCACTCAGCTTTTGAACTGAGCATTTAGAGATCTCAATATTTCAGGACCTGTGACTTCTCTCACATACTCATTAAGGCAGCAGGATGAGGATGTCTCTATCTAAACCTTTCAAAATACTGATTCAAAGCCTACTGAAACAGCAGTCATCCGGTAGCTTTAATGAGAAGCAGTTGGGGCTACAGCTGTGATGTGATATTCCCCCCAGTACATGAAGACTACTGGTTACCAGCACAATGTCTAGCAGCAGTAGCCTGGAAAGAGCATGACTTTGAGTGCTTCCTATCTTCCCCTTGAATATAACAAAAACATTTCCTCTTGAAATGAGTTTTGCAGAAATCTAATCTGGTTACAAATGTGGCAACACTTAAGTATTTAAGAGGATTTTAAAAGCTTTTTCACTTTACCCACTGGCCAACCAAAAGCAAAAGGAACCACATGGTTCTAATAAACTTTCCTTTCTTTCCCAACCAAAAATGCCATTAGCAACTGCTTCAAAAACACTGTATGTGCTAAGATCCGTGACTAGGAGAGGAACATTGTCACAGATCCTTGTCTCCTCAAATGCATCTTCTGGAAACTGAAATCTCTTGTGCTGCTCTGTCCCCAGACAAAATCATTATCACCCCTGCCCCATCTCCCAGCACTGATCTAGAGTAAAAAGGAAAAATCACAGCAGTGAGTAAAAAAGGTTTGTTTTATTCTCTCTTCCACTTTTTTGAAGCTTTTGAGCAAATTCTGGTCCCATTTAGTGTTTTCCTCTACAGCCAAGAAAGCCAGAAATAAAGGAAAATTATGGGAGGGGTTGGAAGGAGGAAGAATTTTGATCTTCAGTTAAAGCAAAGCCAAAACATGTCCGAAAACCAGTCAGTCCCCACCAGCACTTGCTACCTTTTTTTCCTCCCAAATTCTTGGCTACACATGGGACACTATTTTCCCCCTGCAGCTTTATCCACCCAGCTAAGAAAACCAAGCATGTTATTCCTGCTAAAAAGCTTGCTAGGAGATACTCCCATCAGTAGTAGCCGAATGGACTCATTTCAGCAGTGCAGTGCTGACTCAAAGAGTGACAGATGCTGACCCCAGTCACACTTTGCTCATTACTACACCAGTCAGTATCGCAGTACCAATGTATTCTAGCATCCATTTTTGCACCCCAACACAACCCTACACTGCATGGCTACAAAAGAGGAATGAGCCCATTACAACAAAAATAGCAGTTTTTATTAAGCAGCTCTTCCTCCAAATTAACCCTATTTTTCTCATCCGACCAAACCACAGGAAAGCTGCTCGAGCTGTTTACTACTGCATTTCCAACACTATGTGCAATGCCACAAAGAAAAAAAAGCCTTCATTCTGCTCTGATGTAATTTGTTTTCTCTATTTCAACAAAAGGGTTCTGATAGGACTACACCCAACCCTTTGCTTAGTACAATAATTACAGTGAGGAAATACTTTTAATCTTCTAAATCATAGATTTCTTAAGTGACTCTGATTTGGCACCTGTGCAGTGGACCCTGGAAACCCTACAGTTCCCAAGTGATTCATTAGTGGAAGAAGGAAAAAACAACACAGGAATGCCATGCTTGCCTCCTACTGAACCTATGCGATGTGTCCAGTGACTACATCTTTAATTAATATTACTTGAACAATCACCAAAAAATGGCCCCAAATAAAACTGGATCTACTACACTGTGGCATAACACGCTCCTCCTTTGAACCTGGTATGAAAACGCCATTAGGTATGGCCAAAATCCTCCCCACTACAGATCTGACAGCAAAGTCTGATGTCTAACCAGGCGTTTGAGTAGTAAGGGACATGGAAATAGCAGTAACAGGAAGTTGTCTCTGCTCTTCCTCTGACACCTGGTTAACACAGTGATTTCTCCACTGTCAACATGGGGAGCCAACAGGAAATGTTGAATGTTCCCATCCATTCGGGAGTTGGTTTGCCTAATACATCACTGCTGTCCCAACACACCATATCAGATTCAAAGCCATAGTTCCTGCAATGTCCAACCTTCAGTTTCTACAAGAAATTCTGTTGACTTCAGCTGTACCTCAAATATGAACTGAGATGTAAACACACCCCCCCACCTCCTTCCCCCAAAAAGGCAAGCAAGTACCCCAGCTCATCGCCATCACTATCTTCTAGGCTTCGCCATACTGTTCTCAGTGCCGTCACTTATGTAGAACTCCCTCAGCATGTGCTTATTATACAATTGAGAACTGCTAATCTCAGGTTTAGTTCTCTTTCCTTTCAGAGGTGTGTTTTTATACCCCAAACATTCTCAGAAACAGCTCTTCTACTTGGCACCTGTGCCCTGGGCAAAGGAATCCAGACAAATGGATTCAGATTCTCTCCGAATCATATGAAACAGAGAGAGGAAAACGGACTTGTACTTCTTGTTTATTGATCAAGAACAGAATGAAAGGGAAAATAAACCTGAAGCAGATCAGTCCAGACTATTCTTTCATTTTAAATGGAGAGCTTCAGAGTACAAGTTACTACTTTGGTATACAAGGGGAACATGGCATTTAATGCTGTTTTCTTTTGCTACGATTTAGTAGTTTGCAACAAGAACCCAAACAGGGCTTTTGTTTAAGTGACGTTCCGATAACAGGCTTTTTAAAACCGTAAGAAAGGACAAGCCTGTGTTTACAAAAGTGACAACCCATCAAAGCAGAAACAATAGATGACAATGTGACTAAGAAGCAAAGAGGAAAATGACGCAGAGCAAAGAGCAACACCCACGGCATTCAATCCACTGCAACTTACGCTTTTTCCAGAAACGCATCCCTTGACATGTTCTGTGCCAACAGGTTTGTTGCCAAACTGAACACTTCATCTGACCATTCCTACAAAGAGACAACTTGGTTAAATAAGGCTTAGTTTCTATGTTTACGTACACAATGCAAAATAGGTCTGCACATGGTATCGTTAGTAAAAAGTGCCTAATTAAAGCCTGAATTTGATCTTTTCCAATCACAGCTTCCCTCCTCATCTGTGAGCCCCGATTTGCTCGTGCTGCAAGGAAATGAAGACTGATACAAATGTATTTTTAAAGGTATCTTATTCCACTGAACTGAAAAAGAAATAAATCATAGGGAGAAACGTCTGATGCAAAACACATTCAAGTTCCTGAAGGATGTTAAATAAATGCCCCAGAAAAATACATTTTCGTGTGTGTTGGACACTGCTGTGGTTGACAGGCTGAGGGTTAAAAAAAGAGCCTCTTTACCACCATTCTTCTCAAATGAAGCTAAAATGGGCTTAAATCCCTCCGAAGACAAACAGAACTGACAGGGTAGGATATAGATCATACCATATCAGGTCTCTTGTGTCACTGTCCCCTCCTGTAGAAGTGCCTCTGCACCACACTCTCTACAGGTTATGAAGTGGTTCAGACAACAAATATCAAGCCTTATATTTGTGGTATTAAGAACTGTAAGTACTGTCTTTACCTTAGCTCTTACAGCCACCATAAGTAACATACTTAACCCCCCCCAACCCAGAACACAGAAGAAATACATAGGAATAAATATAAATTACTCTGATATACAAGGAATAAGATGCAACTTCAAATAGAAAAGCTCTTCTCCTCCCTACTGCACACCCTTACATGGGATCCTATCCCTTTCTAAATTGTTTCCCTCTTGCTACACTGACAAAGGGGAGAAATGTCCTCCAGCTGCTGACGGAGGCTTCCCATGGCTCTCCCTTACTTTTCCTCTCTTATTTTTCTCACATCTATGCACGTTGCTGAAGTCCTTCCCTTAAGTCTCAGAGCTTCCTGGGTTCCCAGCAGGGCTGATCCAAGTTTAGACTCTCACTGCTTGTCCTGTCGCTCTCCCTTGCAGATCTCTCCTGCAGCTTTTCATTCACAACTTCAGTGCACTCTTCCTTGCTGTTTGTGCTTATTTACAGTCTTTAATTGCAGTTGTGATTTGCAAGGATTGCAGTTTAGCACTGGCTTTTTTTTCACTCCTTTAAAAGAACGGCATGAAAATAAACAATGCCTTTGCAAAGAATGCGAGGTTTATTTTTCATAACTTGATGATGTTTTCTAAGTGTCCTTTGAAACCAAAATTGAGTTTCCTTTCATTCCAATCCAGATCCAAAACCCCCACTGCCACACAACCTCTCTTTGGGAGTAATTCACTCTCCCTGGCTCTTCTTTATTTTTGAGATATAAAAATTGGATGATTTCATTCTGAGAGGAACTGATAATGATGGAAAGCATCACTGACTTCTAATGAAACACATGTTGCTACATCCCTTTGGAGCTTATGAGCTTGTTCTCCCTAAAGAGCCCCAGGATGCTACCTGAGTAGGTGATTGATTTGAGAGAGGTTCACAAGTTATAATGTTTTCTATTTTTTAACATGCTAAGGTTTTCTCCTTAAGGTTACCAGATCTTGATCCTGAAACTGGTGTCACACAGCCGCTCCCAACAAGAACGAGATAAGCCCACCTATACACCTACTGTTACATGGGTCTCTGACACCCTTCAGCTATCAGATCCTCAAGCCCACACCATTTACAACCTCACCCCTGAGCAGCTGCGACAACACATCTCCTCATGACTGCTATTTCTGGCAGAGAAACCTTCCTCCCTCAGCCACAGCCTCATTGTTCTGGAGGCAAACCACTGTGCTGAGCTGGCCCTCCCCTCCACCTCTCGTGACCACTTCCATTTTGCTGCTTAAATTGTTTTTCCTTCTTGGGTCTAATCTGAAAAGCCAGGGGTGTGAGAAAGAAGAGGAGTCGGGTTCATTAGCAACACAACCGCTTTGCTGTGACTTTTGGAACAGAAAGTATATTAAGGGCAGCATCTGTTTTTCTTCTTGGCAACTCATTTTTCCAGGCTCAGAATCGGCTCATCTTGTAAACACTGCTTTGTTTAGGCACTAATAATAGCAGTTAAAACTTCTCCCTGTGACACTAACGGCTGCAGAGATCATTGGCAATAGAAATGATGATTTAGAAATTGAAAATATGTTGGCTTTTAACTGATCTTGATAGACTTTGGTTTGATCTTCCTGGTTCTGCTGGGCTTAAACTGAAGTATTTTGTAGACACGGAATTGGGGCACTTCAGGAGTACCCCACACACTGGCTTTTCCTTCTCTTTGTCCGAGTGCTTGTTGATAGGAATGCAAGAGGAACTCGATTATTATGTGCCTCTCACAAGCATTATTTGTATAAACAGTCTTGCCATGTTCCTTTGCTAGCTTTTCCTCGCTCTTCAAAGTGATCAAATGCTCTTGCCAAATATTCTAAAGGCTACCTACAGGCTGAGCCATTTCTGACAATGCAGATGCCAAGTCAACAATGCTTGCTCATTGCCTCTCTCATTTTAGGGTCTTAATTCCAGCCACTACAGAGCCACAGCCAAAAAACCAAGGTCAGAAAATAAGCCAAGGATCATATCATCTTTCCAGTCAGTGGTCTGAACCCTCAGCAGGAGGGGGAACAACAGCCCTGAGCACAGACTCGAAGAAATAAAGGAGATGCACTGGACTGACTTTGATGGGCTTGCACCAAGCTGTGAGCCAAGATGCGTCTTGCTGCTTCAGCTACCAAATGGCTCTGTTTCCTTGGGTTTGCTGCATGATACAGAGCAAAGCCCAAACTCTAACCTCAAGCACGATGTACCCTGCAGTCATCTTTACCAGCAGCAGCAATTCCAGAAGGCAGCTCTCGGTGAGAGCGCTCTGCAGGGTAGAGAACTGTTACGTGCAGAAAGAAAACAGCCTACTGTGGAAAGGTTCTAACAGCCTTCGAATCACTATAGTGATTCAGAGGCTTCAGACTCCTGTACAGATTCCTGTACAGGAACAACACAATAGGAAAATATAAATCTGGGTATTTTGAAATATGACTGTACTAGTGCCAACAAACTGCAGACTGGAAGGCTCTGATCCAGTTTGGTAGCGGAAGAACCCAGCCTTCCGCCATTCAACTCCAAGCAAGTCCCATCCATCATGATAAGAACTCCCTGAACTCAATCTCCTCTTGGCTATGTCCTGTTACACTAATTCATATTTATATCATTCCTAGGAACTTTACTAACAGATTATTTAACTGTTCTGTGCTTTGGCAAGTAGTGTATAAGCAGCAGTTCATTCGGAAAGCTGTTGCTCAATGAAGGAATTCCTCTATTACATGCATCAGGATATATATGATAAGACATTTATCTCAACAGAAGAAATGAGACCTTTTTCATGAGAAAAGGCAGCACACATTCTTGAAAACACTTCCTTCAAATCAGAAGTGACTCCGTGTGAAGTCAGTGTTGCTTGCACGTTTGTTTTTGGTGCGAGGTTAACAAAGCAAGCTGCTCAGATTCCACACTTTCGGCATCCTCATGAATTTTAGTTAAAAATGCATCAAATAAATGTGAATTTATACAGTTTGCTTCATCATTTTATTACACTGATCAAGCTCTTACATATGCCAGGGAAGCTGGGCAAATAAAGACATATGCTGGAAAGCAAAGTATAGCCCAAGTTTTGAATCACCTGTGATGAGATCACTTCATTTATGGAGGAATTCATCAGCTCTTACCAGTGGATCTTACCCAAAGCTCATCAAACCAAGAAGAACCAGATTTCCTTGGCCTCTAGATAAGGGCCAATGTGGCCAGGATGGACTAGGGTGATGAGAGCAGAGTTGGCAAGAGAGGCACAAAACAGAGCGAGAGAAAAGAGATGGGAAAGATGAGACATTCACTTTTGAAGTTCATGGATTTGGGAAGAGAATGAAATCCTGCAGAGCAAACACAGATGTTCACAGGTTGGATGACTTCATGTTGACAGCAAAGGCAGAAAAAGAGCATCTGCTCAGAATAGGGTTTGACAATAAACTTCTTCCTTTATCCTGGTTTCTGCAGCACTGCGTACGGACAGTCACAAATCCTGTCCCATGACAGGCACAGGCACACCTGTCTGAAAATAAGCAAGCACTGTATCAGTGCTGCTTCTCTCCATCATCAAGACATGTCCACCAATTTGCCTTTTAGACCATTACCTAATAAATTTCAAGCTGCATTCTTTGAGCTAACCAGCTGCACAGTGCCCTTTAAGCACTTCAAGCATTAGTTACTTTCTCCTGAAGGAATGCACACAGAACAACACAATGTGCCTGCATTGTCAGTTTTAGCTCTGTATTTGGTTTATTTAAAGCAAGTTGAATAGCCCATGGCTCCTATTTTCATAATTTTCCCGCAACTTGGCTAGTGGATGTGATGAACAGAGTCTGTAGCAGCATAGGAAGCCTCCTGCAAAGGAGGAAAACCCCATAATTGTATAATTTTAGCTGCCTCACTAGGACCATTGGAGTTTTCTTTGCCTTTCTGCTCCAAGAAAGGACTGGTTGATACTTGTTACACAACTTGAAAGATACGGTATTGGAAATGAAGGATTAATCCAAATAATACTCATGCACTGAAAAGCGAAGGTGGGGGAATTCTTCCCTGGCACTTGCTTTCCCTGGAACGTCAGCAACAGGAAGGGTCAAAATTTGCATGTGTGATGTTGAAAACATTCTGTATTTAGAGGCCTTCTCCGAGGTCCCTGAAGAGATGATTTGTGCCTCATGTGCTTATTTATTACTACTGCTCTGAGTCATTACATGGGTTCTGGAGATAAGGACAAGATTCTGTGGTCTGGCTCAAATAAAGCTGGGAAACATGTTAAAAAAGGAAGAATTTTTAGACGCATTCAATAGTGATCAAAACTCAGTTTTCACTGAAACAATCAGAATACTTAATGTGATCTCAGAGCAAGCACTGCTAATCTGCAGCGCTTTGAAAATCACATCCTCAGGCCACAGTGCCTGGCTGACAAAACAGTAATTTATTTGGTCTACCAAATAACAAGGAAGATTAAGGTTCTTAGTTACTCAGATTGTAGGAGTTACTCAGGACTTAAAGCAGCCAAGCTTTTCTAAAACATGATTTTATCTCCTGTATTTTAAGGTTCCATTATCAAACAGAAAATAGCCCTAAAATACCAATTTCTGCACTGTTTTGGCTAAATGATTATAGTTCACTGATTGTGGGCTAGACAGGAAAGCAAAAAGGAAGGACATAGGCTTCTGATTTGGGTGGTTTGCCCATGGTAAGGGCTAACAGTTGTTGCTGGTAAAGCTTTAGCATACCTTTGCATTTTCTAGAATAGGCTTAGATAGTTGGGTTTTTTCCTCCCTGAAGTGTTGGTTCAGTCGCTTTTGCATTGTTAACATTTCTTAACCACCCTGTGCAGTATAGCTTTGTGTTTTCAAGTCTGAGGACAGCACTTCCCACTCAGCAGTCTACAGACCACCACAGACTCATTTTGTTTCTGTTCTTTTGTATCAGTGAGATGGTGGAATTTCTGGTTTTGCCAAGCTGACCAGTTGGCTAATGAAGATTAGCAAAGACAGAAACCTGGCAAGCAAAAATACCTCTTCCTGGCTGACGACTTTCATCCTACGATCATTTTTCACATGGTCTGACCACCCTCGTTGCCTGCGAGGTGACAAAATAACTCAGTGCTATTGTTAAATAACTGCAGCCTACAGAGAAACTATCATTTTTAGTGCAACCTAGTGCACTTGAGGATGCAAAACGTGTTAAAGTGTGTACTGTGTGTGGTTATCTGGAGGCTGTCACCAGAGTCTACCTGTATGAATGGAAGGGGAAAGAGGAGTAGCTTTTGAATGTCAATTTGGAACAGATAAAGCAAAGAGCTCCCACTTCAATAACCACAACTGAGTTGCATAGAAATTGGAAGAAGAGGGAAAAAAAACCCAAATCAACCAAAACCAAAAGATGCACTAACATCAAATGGAACTTGCTTGGCACAAACAGCTATGTGGCATGCTGGACAGAAATGAAGGGACTGTACACCTGCAAGGAAAAAATATCTTGCTAAAATAATGACATTGACTATGCAATTCTTATCAAGGGCTATCAGTAGGCAAAATGCAATGCTTAAAACTGACCTTTGAATGCGAACAGGAATGCTTATGTGTGTGTTAAGGTGTGTGATTGCTGACTACTTGAGTGTACAATGTAGAGCTGTAGATTCCCACTACTTTGATACAGACCAACCTTAAAAAGTCAACTGACTTCAAACTTGGCTCTCACAGATGAACCATAATTCATACACACTCAGAATAAGTGTAAAAGGGTGATAACTACAGAAAGATCCCAAGATGTGCTCAGAAAGTCACAGCACACATCTCATAGCTGAGTAAAAGTTGGTGTGTACCATTATTTTCTCAGTGTGTGTGTGGGATTTACAGCAATGTTCTGAAGATGACCATAAACTTTGCTAAATAAACTCCCTGAAAAAGAATGACTGCACGTTTCCTCTTGGGTGCTGAGCAGCACAGCTCTGTAACAGAACTGAGGTTCATTTCATAGCAATCTTCATCTCAAACTAATACTTCAGAAACATTAATTTTATGTGACACAGATGAATGTCATAATACCTTTGCTATATCCTCCTGGAATGCCACTAAGTTCAAGTACGAGATATTGACCAGGTCTGGGCCATAGACAACAGTTATCATTCGATTTTCCAGGCGACCTCCTGTGTTCCCAGCATCCAACAGCTCGCGCAGTTTGGGATCCTGCAAGCAAACACATGGCAAACCAGTTAACAACCTTTTGCAAATACTTATACTGAAAGAGGTGATTATTTTTGCACATAACATTCATTCAAATATTTAAAGTCATTAACACAAAATAAAGAGCAAATCAGTACTGTAAATCCTTCAAAGCCTTTGAGCTCTGTATTGCAACAGTACAGGCTAAAAGCTGTCCAGTTGATGGCTGCACATTCCTATTTGCAGTTATTTTTGCCTCAGAATTTAAACACACATAAACTGTTTTGCTTGTCAAAATAACACAATCTGTCCGAAGGCTACTGGCCTTGGCAGAAAGATTCCCTATGGTTTTAATGGATTTTAGATAAACCTTAACATGAGAACTTCAGTTTTCCTGAGGAATTAAGAAGACTGGTTGGAATTAACACTAGGAAATGAATAATGGAATTTTGGTGATGCCCTCCCCTTTCATCTTCATGTTCAAACAGTCATGTATTATTTAAATACATAGATTCCATTTATATTTAATCTTTAGCCTTTCTTTTTTTTTCCAGGTTTATATTCAATATAGAATGACAGAATCATTCAGGTTGGAAAAGACTTTTAAGGCCATTGAGTCCAACTGTTCCCCCAGCACTGCCAAGTCCACCACTAAACCATGTCACCAAGTGCCATGTCTACACGTCTTTTAAATACCTCCAGGGATGGTGATTCAACCACTTCCCTGGGCAGCCTGTTCCAATCCTTAATATAGCAATGACTACATAGCATTTCTGTGAAGGGAAGATATGTTCACTGATTTTTATCAGCTAACAATAGCCTGAACCTCAGCTTCATTGGCAGCACGCAAGACAAATTTCAGGTTATTTTGTGACTCTACTTGTTGCTATTAGGCTGCAGCACTTCCAAGAAATGCACTCAGTGTTGTTGTTTCAAACTGCTTGGTCCATGGCCTCAACATGAAGTTTATAAAGGCAAAAGACAGATGAAAAGAAGCCCTGCATGACTGACTTCAATCCTTCAGTTAGAAAGCTCAGGTTTCCTGAAAGGCAAGATTGGTCATTCTGCTACAAATATTAAGAAATGGCCAGCAAATAGCACCACTATGGGATGACAGATTCTGTGTAGAGATCAAATGGTTTCAAAACTGACACAAATATATCCTGCAGTTCACATTTCACTCCCTCCCCACTGTCTGCATATGTGTAGCGCTTATGATATTTGTTAACATTTATTAACTTTAAAATAACAATCTAAATCTCCACTGACAGTTACAAATTTGGTTTGGTATAACATAATGATAAGCTTAAGATGATAAAAAGAGCTCTTTTTCATAGATCTTGCAGGAATTCCTGTATCAACAAGATATCAGTCTAAAGGGTATCTCCTGATTTAGGCTCTTTAGCAAAGGCAGGCCTGGCAGATGGGGAAGGGGAGTTACTATTTATGTTAGGGATAGGCTGGAGAGTATGGAACTCTGTCTGGGGACAGGTGAGCAGTCAATAGAGAGTTTGTGG
>WYDI02028328.1:0-40346 GCA_009867235.2 Psittacus erithacus | reverse complement strand
TATGTCCTGCTCTTTTAGCCTGTTTGTCTTACACACATTCTGTACTAAGGTCATTAAGGCCCAAAACTACATCGACTACAATGGTTTATCTTAGACAAGAATTCTCAGTACGTTCTCTAGCTGTGCTCTGTATTTTTTTTTCAGTGAATCATGCACCTCAGTAATTTTCCATTGCTACTGTTACAAAGCCGTCACCTTAGCATTGCTTAAAACTGATTCTAAAGGCTTCTATTTCATTTAGCAATTTTGTGCCCATCTTTGCTTCAATGTACAGTGCATGTGTTAAAGACAGGTTTTGTTCAGAGAAAAGGATTATTTCGCATAGGGCGGTGCTGCACCGTGCGTTGCAAATTCCAGTCGTGAATGTGGCAGCTTGCACAGTGGTGTCTGACAATTGCCTACAACATCAAATTTATTACACCAGAAGGCCTTTTGCTCTCTGCTTGTGATTACGCAAGAAACAAAACAAAATAAGGGAGGCCCGTTGATGCGTAAGGAATCCGGGAAAGATCTTTTGGAAAGGCCCCCAGTCCACTCTCTTAGAAAATGCTGAATTAGCTGTTAAGGTAGGGTGCTAATGTAGCCATTAAGGGTATTAAGTAGCCATTAATGTAACTTTAGGAACACGCCTGCTATCAACAGGTTGCTGCAGAGATGATCTGTTCTCCTTGGAGCTCCGCTTCATAGAAACCTTACACTTAAATACCTGTAACTCCCACTGAGGCTGGCACAGCAATAAAAAGGTATCAATGGTGGCCCTGAAGGAGAATGCTGAGTCATCTTGTGGAGCACAGATACTCCTTGTCCTAAGCTACACTGCCTGCGAGGTTAGTGTCTGCACTGGCACAAGCACTCCCAAGAGCCAGAAGGAATTAATCCAAGTCCTATCACAGGATGGTCACTGAAGCGCTGATATCACATGTGTCTACCTGGAGGTTGTTCAACACCCAGTCTGAAAAGCCTGAATGGAGTTTAATATGAGTTAAACACTAAGTTAGACTCTATCCTACACTACGAATTTGTATGGGTAGAGTCCTGCACTGCTGTGCCAGTCAGGATTTAATTGGAAATCTCTCCACAGCTGATATAAGCTTATCTGCTGAAACTTCTCAGTTATGACAAAATCTGTTCCCAATCCGTATTAATTCAAAGCCAGAAACCTACTCCTGAAAGCCTCTGTGAGATTCAGTCCCCATCTGCAAATAGGGAAGTTTTCCCTGCATGTTTTCTCATATCAAGCTTTTAAATTTGATCAAACGTATCATTTTTGCCCCATCCCTGAGAGTGTTCAAGGCTTGGTTGGATGTGGCTTTGAGCAATCTGCTGTAGTGGGAGATGTCCCTGCCAACTGCAGGGTTTTGGAATTGGATGAGATTCAGGTCCTTTCCAACCCAAACCATTCTTTATTAGGTGGGAAAGAATTGGCTTGTCAAGGAACATCATTGATATGCAAGTCCCACAGCAGGGCTTGGGAGCTGTGATCCTGCTGTATCAGTCCTAGGCAGTATCAGGTATTCTGCCTGAACTCTTGGGTGGTATCATCCAAATAATGAATTATTCAGCTCCATGGGTCAATCATAACAAGCATGATGCTCTCATCCCAATAATATCTTACAAAGCCTAGTGTCTGTGGCATGGTTCATTGCTTCTTCACAACCCCACGTGCTTTCATCTGGACTCAGTCCTGGACCAAATAGGGCAGATCCCTGCAAAGAGCCATGATTCCTGGATGTCTGTGGACACTTTAGCACTGGACTGGGAGGACAAAGCAAGGTGTGTGACCTATTCTGATTCTATCAGTTCCATCTGTCCTGTTCTACACTTAGTTTAGATCCCGTCTTGGTTTGCAACAAACTGGGCAGCCCAATGTTTGGCAACATGTTTTGTCAGCAGCTTATTCTTTCTGTGGGCTATTCACAGCTGAATGAGAAGGTAGAGACCTTTGCCCTTGCCCACATGATCACTCTGTGGTTTTTTCCCAATCAGCACTTCTGATGTGACAGCTGGTATTGTTCACCAGCCTAGTTCTATCACAGTTTTCTGAATTAGCCTAAATCACTGCTAATAGTAAGTGTTGTTTTGTTGAATCTTTGAAACCTAATTTGACAGGACCAGGTTAAAAAGCAGCTCTATGCCAGCTGATGACAGAGAATGATAAGCATTTAACTCACCTCAGCTTAACCCAGAACAGGCCACAGTGTAGGGTTTGTCTACTTTCCTGGTGAGAACTGGTCCCGTTTCGAGCAAAAGTAGCAAGGATATAGGTAGACATGCTAGGTCCTGGAAGATATTCTCCTCTGGGAAGACTTATTGGTAAGATTTCTATGGGCAGCTACGAAGCAAAAGTAGAATATAGAGCTAGAATAATTCTCTATTATGAGAGCTTTAAGTCCTGGCTCTGTTACAGCAAAAGATTTGGTATGTCCTGGTGTCCAGGAAAGGAGTACAAGACACTGTGGGATCAGCCTGTGTAACTCAGGTACATTTGCCCCAGAAGGGAATGCAGCCACCTCTCTGCTCTCATGCACAACAAGCATGTATTCTGTTTCACATTCCTTGGCAAGCCTGCCAAGTTGTTGAGTATTGCCATTACGTTCAGGAAATGTGAAAACTGTAGAAATGTGCTCTCTGGATGTGTAGATAGGCCTGGACAAGCCAGAAATCTTAAGGGGCAGATGACTGTTTATGCAGCTCCCTCGTCCCAGACAAGAAAGAGCCATCTAAGCCTCAAGTTTTCCCTGGGAACCTGCATCCCACACTGGAAAAGGCCAGAGAAGCAGTTACCAGGCCTTTGGGAAGCAAGACCTGAAAGCCTGGCTTCCATGCTGTCAGCAGGGCACTACCTACATTCATCCTGTTTCTGTTTCTACTATATGCCAAAGAGCCTTTCAAATTCCTGTTTAAGGAAAAAAATGGAAAAAGAGGCCCAGAGGTTAGCTTTTCACATCAGTCCTTCAAGACTGAACTTCCTTATTTTGGGAAAAAGCATGAGAGCCCTATCCTCCAAAGTGCTGAGTGCACACCTTTAGCTGCACAAAAGCCTTTATTCTTGATAATGTCCCAGTTGGCTGTGCTTCTTAGACATTGCTTAAGTATTGGAAGCTGATCTCCAAGGGGGATTTTGCCATAGATGAGGATTCCAGGGCTATTTAAAAGTTGCAGCTTGCTTGCGTCCAGAAACCATAAAGCAGTAATGTTTTAAAAGGACTCATCTAAAAGCTACAAATCATTCCTAAAACAGAGAAAGAAAGAAGCCTGAAATAGGAATCAACGTGTCTGATGATTTGGACATCTCCAGGGATGGTTTTGGTTACCTTTGCTGCCTGCAGTGCTTAGTTTACGCACGGGACTAAGCCTCAGACGGAAGTTCTGCAAGGGCTTTCCCTCAGGAAGTAAAAATTTAGTTTTGCCTATTTTCATGCAATTCCCTTCCTAATTCCAAGCTGAAAAAAACAGAGGTTCTAATCCTCCACAATGGGAGCACAAGGAATTGCTGCACTTAAAAGTGCAGGCACTACCAAGCCTAGTAAAAAACTAAATGGGATTAATTTATCTGTATTATATTCTTGTATCCAATACTCGTGGCTCAGTCATCATCACATTAACCCTGCTTAAAATGAATTGTGTGTCAGCTGAGCTGCCGTAGCTTTGAGCTGCTTTCAGCTGCATCAGATATGAGGGGATAAAATGCAATTTCTTCCCTTTTCATTGCAAATGAAGCTGAAGTGCTCCTTTCTGTCTTTGCTGCGGCTTGAGCAGAGGCAAGCCTGCAGGCATTGCTGAGCAGATGCAGGATGTCTTGCTTAGAGGCTGAGGCTTCCCTAAAGAACTGAAGTGGCCTTGATTTGCTTTACCTTGTTTTAGATAAAATCTGTCACTTCAAAAAGCCCACTTGAAACAACCATCAAGGGTGTTTTGTTGGGAATGAGCCCACAGTGTATTAAACATGCTTATCTTTTTCCCTTACAATGATCAACAGACAGATCAGTCTCTGTTTATACAACCTTATTTCAAAGGTGCTTCTAATTTGTTTCTCCAGTTTGCATCCTGAGAGCATTTGGGCTTCAGTAGCTGTTTACATTTAGCTCCAATAACGGAAGATAATGTACTATTAACTGCTAAACTAATGATCCCAGAATTAGCATTTTCCTGCTGACCTTTCCCTGACACTCCGAGCATCATTTTCCCTCTCATTAAAGCAATTAAAGTCAACGTTGTTGGAAAGGCCTTCCGGCACGGCACTCAAACACGGAGCTGATACTAATAAGCAAGCAGGAAAAACGTGTATGTATCTTTTGATGTGCAGTTTAGTTGCTGGGAAGCCAGGCAGACAGTCTGCTGGAGAGAGGCTTCTCCATATGTGTATTAAATGTGCTGTGAGGAAAAGGGACAGGCAGCTGGGAGAGAGCTGTTCTCATCCAGCCACTTTGCTTTGGGGAGCAGTGCACTGAAGATACTCTGGTATCTGAAGAACAGATCCTCTTATTGTTCCTGGTATTCTAAAAGAAACTACTGCAGTGAAAGTCCTTTTCAAAGGTTGAGTTCTCACTGACTGCAGCCAGCTTAACCTGGAAGAATCTGACAGGACTTCAGTTCGGTTGCAAAGGTTTAATTCAGCTTTACGCAGACTTGCTTTCAATTTACAGAGAGAAATCCTGCTCCAGACAGTTGGTGTTTCTTATCATGGGACATTACACTTTTGCTGAATAACTCTTTCTGACTCTTCCTCTGAACCTGAAACGGGGGATCTGAGATGAGCTGCTGCCGTTTATCAAACCAGGAGGGACACTCTGGCGTTGATGATAAGCATCTCCAGACAGCCTGAAAGCTCAGCTTGTTATCACTTGTGTGCAGTTGGCTTTCTCAGCTCTGAGGTGGAAAATAAACAGCCTCAGATCCTGCATAGGGGGTGAAACAGGGAAAGTCAGGCCCGATTGATTCCAGGAATTTGAGGAAGCAGGAAGGAAAAACACTTTGGTCTTGAAAGTTAGGTCTGATACGAGCAACACTATAACTCTTTTGGCTGTTGTGTTCTACGCTGCTGTGGAAACAGCGTTTGAATACAGCACTTGGCTTCAAAGAACATCCTAGGGCAGATCCTTCTGGAAACGGAGCGTCTTGCTGGGGAATTTTCCTAACAGCAGCTACTTTTAAACTTACTTTCTTGTTTTTGTTGCTCCGTAGAAATCCCTTTCCCATGTTAGGAACTTTCCAAGATCTGTGGAGAAGGAAGTTGGAATCAGAGTGTTTGCTGAGAACTGAGAATTGGTGTTATTGTGCTCTCCCTTTGTCATGTGTAATGGGCAAATTGCTGGAATCATTCAGAGGGAGAGTTTGTGACGTTGACAGTAGTTACCTACTGTGCATAGGACTGTTGGATATTTGAGGTAGCTCATACTACATGAGGACACTTGATTCACGCTTCCTGGGGTTCCAGTTCTCAGTCTGCCAAAGAGATTGTGTTAAAGCTGTTTCCATCAGAGATATTCTGAAGAGTTTTAGTCCTCTCTGAGGATAAGACATGGAGAAAACCTATAATTATGGAGCTGGAGAGGAAAGGGCAGCCACAATTACCTTGCTGTGAACCTTTATCAATCTTCAGCAAGCTGCTTTGGAATATTAATTTTTTTTAATGTATTGCTTAGTCTGGAATTATTTTTGCACAATGAATGCTTTGCAGAACCCATCAAAAACTCTAAGGCTTGATGCGTACAGTGTAATAGTTAGGATATTGAAGTGGGAAAACTATGCCAAGTATCACTGAGTGGTGATGTACTTAGCATTTTCACAACCTACTGCTCTTAACACTTGTGGACCATACTTTTTTGGTAAAGGATATTTTACTCTTTCTGTGATCCAGAAGAAAATGATGAAGGGCTGTTATGGGACTGGTGGCAAGGAGGGAAGCTGTGGCTTGCACGGTAAAAAGGGAGTTGTGGGCAACTGCAAACAATTACTGACTGAGCGAAGGCTCATTATCTCCTTAAATGAAGGATAAATCTTCTTCATTAGAACAGAATCCTGTTGTTCCATCTAGGTGATGCTTTAGACAATATCAGGGATTTCTGTCTAACCACATATATTCTCACCAGCCTCTGGCAGAGGAAGAGAAGAAAGAAGAGAAGTGGCTTGTGAAGGCAGAGCTTCTCTCATCTTGCAGAATGTGTAAATAGAAGCAAGTGCAAAACTCTTTTTTAAAGGTCTGTGGTGACCAGGTTATTATATTTTGATAAGGAGTCAGGGCAAACAGGGCAGTAGCGGAAAATGGCTATTTAAGATGTGTTGCAGCCAGAACTTAGTGTTAGGTTCAGTGTTTGGGTGAAAAGCAAATGTTGAATTATGCTGTACCAAACCTACAACAGCCGCCGTGTTTCTATCTTCTTGGCCTTGAAGATGTAAGTGTTTGCAGTTCTTGTACTTCTCTCAGCCAGTATCCTTAGGTGATTATAACAGTACTGATCTCTCACCATGGATGCTGAGCTCAATTCTTTTGTTAATTGTTTTCCTCTTTGGATGAAAACTGAATTTTAAGTATTGCTCAGTTAAATTCCCCCTTTATTTGCCGTCCATGTCAAGGATATCAAGATGCATTTTATGCTGAGAAATTTTCAGCAAGTTTCTTGCTGTGCTTTTCTGTGTGGCGACTAAGAGAGGAAATTCCTCAGGTAAATGCTGGCCTTGATTAAACTGACAAAGCTTCATTTCATTTAGGAAGGAATTTGAAAGTAAGAGATTATAGCAGCGGGAGAGGAACAGCTCAAGTGACCAGTCCAGGACCTGGGATCAGTTCCTATTTGCTCATGGTATTTTTGCTGCTAATGGATGCCATAAAATTGATTTGGATGTGCTATGAAAATTCAAACATGAGCAGAGAATATTTATTATTAAGGCCCAAAAATTAGATTAGATTGGCTGTAGGTAGAAAAGAAAGATGGCAGTGCCTGAGCAGAATAGGTTACATGGGAATAAATGGAAGAGAGCACATATTAGGAATTCCAACAAGGAGCTGGGTGAACGAGATGGAAAGCTTCATGCAAAGTGTTTAGGGTCATATTTATCCAGGAAGGGGAAATGAAAGGGTCTATTATTTCTCTATAATCAAGCAAGTGCAGAACAAAATGGGATAACTAACTCCATTAATAATGACACTTAAAAGATGGGCCACTAGTGATATTGGTGGATCAGCCACCAAGCACTTCTAACAGGACACAAATCCAGGCAACTCATTTCTCATTCTCTCTGTAGGGAGAGAGAATCATGGAGCAGGTCAATAGGAGCAGGAAAGAATGGTTTCCATTGTCTATAACTGGAATTAAAAGAGTGTGAGGAGCTGCTCTGATGCTACAATCAGCCTGGGGGGATATTTCGAGGAAATGAATAGTAGGTGGCTGGCTATTTCATTGGAACTGAGTGATGTTTCCGGCAGGATATTTGCTTTCTTTGAAAGGAAGACATTTTGATGGGTGTTTTGAATGCTGATTCTTGCAAAGCCTACACAGCAAATGAAGGCTTTTGCAAACAAGGAGCTTCAGGAGCAAGAGTCACACTTGCCGAGCATGGTTAGTGACGACTTTTGGAACTTCATAGACGATGAGGTTTTGATTTTGAATGAAAATCAGAACCAGCTCCAGTCTTTAAGATTTTTAACAGATGTCCTTTGTATTTACCCTTTATCATTGTCATGTCAAGCAGCTCTTTTAACAGGATCATCTTCACATTAACTGTCTGTACTTTGTAAGTGCTATCTGATATTCAAAGCGATTAGACTATTTGCGGATAGTTGTCTAAGTAGATCAGAAGATTTTAAGCTATCAGTCTTCTATGAGAAGTTGAACTGAGTATTTTAACTCAAGTTCTTCATGTAAAAATCTTCTCCTGCATGATTGTAGAGTAAGAAACTAAATCCTTTCATCTTCTGTTACTGATGGTTTATACCTCATCCTAAATCAGCCTTGGTGTATTGAGTGTACTGGGGAATGCTGCAAGTATGAACCTAATGTTTTTCATTAGAAAAAAAGCAGAGCTTGCATATTGCATTTGTTTTCTTGGGCAAGATAGGTAAAACCAAAATCTTTATTCTGATTTCCTTAACAGAATGACTTTTGAAAGTCAGATTAGTAACTACTAGAGTTGAAAAGATGTTTTTTTCTAGTTTAAAAATTTTAAATTATAGAATTGTAATTCACTGAATACAAAATAGCAGAAGAGCAGGAGATAAGGGGGAAAAGAAAGTGCTTGCTTTGGGAATTCTTTCTTGGGAAAGGGAGGCTCTTTCCAAAGTCTGAAGATAAGTTTCTATTTTTAACTCATGTCAGAAAAGAACACCCAAGAAATCCAGCGTTAGACCATGAAGAGCAAGAGTGACATTTCCAGCAGCCGTGTGCCTGTGCACAGTGGCTCTGTGGACAGGACGTGTTGGGACCAGCCAAGCTGCTGAAGGCTGCAAACAGTGATGGATCTGCGGGTTGGAGATCGAGGTCTGTCAGTGTGGCAGAGCAGAGGGATGTCCCATGTTATGAGAAACATGCAGGGAAGTGTTACGTGGTTGCCCAGCAAAGAGATCTCTATGAGGTCACGATTTTCAGTAGGATTCCTCTGTTTAGAGGGAGAATTATGCACTGATCTTCTATTTTTGTCTCTTGAGAATTCCTTGGAAATTCCTCGTAAATGCTGGATTTTTTCCCGGGACTGTCTGCCTCCTTTGGGAAGGGCAAAACCCCTACAGAACCACCCTGGCATTAAAAGTCAAAAAACCCCAGAGTTCTATTGTTCTGCTGCTGGTATATATGGGTGCAGAGTCCTTTGTAGCAGATGCTCATTGACACCTAAATGCTTTTAACAGCCTAATCCAGATCTGATATTTGAGTGCACGCCGGGAGCGGTATTGCCTGTGGATCCCTGCCTTGTTGCTTGGCTGGTTGTGCAGCCCTATGCTAAGGTTGGTAGGAATGAGTATGCACCTGCACTCAACATCTTCACTGCACACCCCATATTTGCACCTTCAGGGTGGATTTTTCAGCAATCAAAATGTCAGACTTTGCACAGAAGTAGCTAATGCTCAGGAAGGGTGAAGTTGGAGGCATGTTGATACTAGGTAATTGAAAGTGATTTTTCATGAAGGCTAATCACAGTGCAAGCCATTAAATCGCAGGATTGTTTGAGCATACAACCTACTATGATTATCAGTTCTGTTATTGAACAGACCAGTGGTAATGATTGCTTGAAAGGGACCATTTGAGGCTTCTGTTTCACAAACTGTAAAAAGTTCTGTCTACAACTTTGTTTCATTGTTCATCATCTAGTTAAACCTAAAACAAGTTTGGCTGGTGGCATTGAATTTAATCTACACACCAATCTAATCTTGACAGCAAAATGATTCCTTATTTATTCTTTAATAAACCTTGTCAAAATTCAAGGGAATATCAGGAGGGGAGATAACATTGCCACAGGATGCAGGAGAACCTGAGAAGATTAGAAAGTGAAGGCTGGGAAAGCACAGGAGGGAGATAAAATGCAGTAGCAAAGCTCATCTATGAGGCTTCTATATTTGGTGAATTAGGTCTATGCCAATACACTGTTAATGGTGTGTAACTGCTTTCTGAATTGTCCTTTTTGAGGGAGAATTGAATTCTACGTACTACTGAACTTCACTGTATAATCAGTGCAGAGCTCATAGATTCTCTTCTGTGGAGTCCACTTGTCATTTGAGCGCTGCTGCATCAACCTTCTCTGCTGCTGCACCAGCCTTCAACCAATTGCTCTGCATTCAGTCCTCCACCAGAGCCTTAACTTCCACTTTTCCAGAGCTAGGAGGCTTCTGTTTCTTAACCTCCTCCTCTCCCACTTCGAGAAGGCTAAAGGATGATATATCTCTTTTATAGAGCTGTTGAGCAGATGGACACTTTTCTAAGGAAAACTCCTTACTTTGAACTCATCAGTAAAGCCCATAAGGGGAAATCCAACACATTCTCTTCATGTTATTCAAACTGTATTGATTCCATCAGAAACACACAAGACTCCAGCCTAGGAACACAAACTAGTAACCTATAGAGAATGGATTTTGCTTATGCAAATGCTACATGCTTTGTCTTAGAGAAACAAGAAATTTTTTCTTGTGCCTATCCTGGATCAAAGCCTTGAGCTTTGCTATTGATGATGCCCTGACCTGCTTGAGAGAACCCGTTGAGCTCAGTGTAGTTCCAAGATGTACAGCTCCTTCAGACAGTGACATTCCTTGATTACACTGAGTGTTTTTTAGTTTTTCCCATGACCTAAGAGTCTGTTTCCCAAACAGATGCACACTGTTCCAAACATGTGTCGTTAGGTGCTCTGCTTCTTTGGTTTAGATTTTCTGCTGTTATTTTTATTATGTTACTCTGATTTGATTATTCCTGGTTAAGTGGAGCTGGAGACTCTATTTTTCTGATTGCATGATGTTTTATTTTCTCCTGCATGCCAATTTGTTTTGCATGATTCATCTTGGGGTGTCTTGAAGCCTCTTGTTTTAATGAGGATTTCACAGCTTATATTTTCAAAGTGGTCAGGATTTATGCATATTGAGCTTATCATGATACTTACGCAAAGCAAGCCACTGAAGCGTGCGAATTTCCAGTGATTTCAAGGGATTCACTAAACATACTTAAGGATAGACATAACCCTGTGTAATGTGTTGAACTGGGGGCTTTGTTCTTCATAGAACAGCTTCAGTGGTGGAAATTTCCAGTTTTGGCATCATCTTGGGAGCAGGTTCTTTTTGTTGTTTAAAGTTTGCTAGACCTGGTCACTCAGGAATCAGGAGTCTGCATCCCTGTGCCACTCCTGAAAGGGACTGAAAAAATAAGACTATTTTTAAAGAGAAACTGCTGGAATCTTTGTTTCTTTTTGCATTTCTTTCCAAACTGTTCCATAAAATAATGAAGCATTTATAGTGAAATGCAGAAATCTTCATTGAATTCCTAATGCCCCAGGACCTGGGGCATTAGGATCAGCGCAAGCTGTGATATTCAGGGTGGGGAGTTTTGTCCATCTTTGTCCCATCTCCTCACAAATTCAGGGCTTTTCAGTGAAATCCTCAGTTGTCAAAACATCGGTTTCTCCCAGAACACACCTGTTTTGGTGAGAGATTCACAATTCAGAGAAGTGGGTAACTTTAAGTCAAGGAGAATATTTGACAACATCTGAGCTGTAACAGGCTACACTCAACCTGTTGAGCCTCAGAAATGTCTTTGGCGCTGGTTTCAATAGCCAAAGCAACGAATGCACAGGGAAACTTGAAAAATGGCCAAAGTATCAGACTACATGTAACTGTGCTTCTGCCTACACATGAATGTGTTTCCCAGCTTGGAGAGGGAGACAGAGAGTTGACAAGATGGCATGGAGTGACTGTAGGAGGGACGAAATATCATCTTATGGGGATAGAGATATTTTGTTCAGTTTGTAGGGGAAGTGGCATGGCCTCAAGTGAATCCAGGCTTCCTAGAATTGGTAGTAACCATGACAAAAGGAATCAGCCTTTACAAGATAGTCAGTCTTGCTATAATGACACACGAGTGTCCCCTGGCCCTGAAACAGAGAGAAAAGAGCGTTCCCATTCTGCAGGATGAAAATGAATCCTTTAATTTCTTTTTCTCTTAATGGTGAAAGACACCACCGACCTTCTCTTGTCACTTAAGAAGGCTGTTAGTATTATTTTTACTGTAGAGGAAGAAGAAAGGAAGAAAAATGTAAATTACAAACAAAAGTGATTTATCCGGTACAGCTTTAAAGAACCAAGAACAGAAAAGCTGGCATGGTGTCAGTTGGCTGACACCAATTAATTATCTTTTGTGTAAGAGAAACAGCCTTATCTGTGTTCTGGGTATAAGCCAAATCCCCTTGGCTTTGCCTTTCTAGGAATGGAGTATTCAGAACAACCACATGACAACAGCAGTAACGAAAACCCAATTAAAACACAAACACTCAAGAAACAGAGGGCTGGTGACTGCCAGCATACTTCAGATGTTTCTTCTGATCACACATACAAATCATGGGCAGTGGAAGTATTCCTATCTCATCTTGATGCAGTCACAGACTGCTGGCTGTGTCTGGCATCTGGGCACTGGTAAGGATCATCTCCATCAACACAATCCATGAGCTTTTATCCCTCATCCAGCCCATCCACACTAAAATGTAGCCTCCAGGGGATTTACATGCAGTGATCAAATGAAGGCTCTGTAATGAGAGTGTATAGAGCTAATGAGACAGCAATTGTGGCTAGTTCCATATATCTGATAACAGCTTCTGCATGGTTGCTGCAAGAAGCAGCATCCTGGGAAATACCGCTTGGACCCGAGACTGCCCCCAGCAGCACAATTCCTGTGATTTATGTTATTCCATTTCATTGGATTTGATTTTGATTGATGCTAATAAAAATACAGTGCTTTTCCATCATGGTGCTTCTGGGATTCCCAGCAATCCTGAGTGCTGGCATTTAAGAAAGCAAAGATCAATGGGAACTTCCCAAAATAATGGGCTCATTTTCTCTGGCATTCCTTTGAAATTGAAATTCAGCTGTGGGAGCACTGGGGAGCTGGGAAGTTCTGGTTGGTTATAAAGGCTGGACATGACTTCCTCTCAGTTTTCTCCTTTTTCCCTTGAAATTCTCTACTCAAATTCCTGCAAAGAGGAGTTCTGCATTGCTTACCATAAGATGATTGGAAAAGTGGTCCAAAGGATCCCAAGTCCCTTCCTGGGAAGCAGAGAAAATAGGGTGGTTGGCTCCTGTACCACTTGTGCAGGGCAACCTCCCATCTTTTCAGGTATTTTCATTTGGTTCATTTGCCAGACTTGACCGGCAGCACTCATGCTCAAGCCAAAGGCCTCAGCTCCTTCTAGGGTAATGTGGAGTCCTGGCTTGCATTTATCAGTCAAAGTCTGGGTCCACCTCAGGTGCTGCACATTCTGAGGACTTGCACAGCCCCAGCTCCAAGGCAAATTCACCTTCTTGCGTCCAAGACCAAGTGAAAAGCGAAATTTCCTCTCTTGATATAGCCTTTGCTGGTGTCTCTGCTGGTTTTCTTCCTCATTAATAGCAGCCCAGTGATGACGCAACAATGGCAGTAGGAAAAGGCAAAAGGACTAAGATGCAATCAACCTCTCCTGAATCCTGGAGGTGTAACTGTCAACATCAGTGATGCATCTGCCTGTTTGTGCCTTTCTGTATGCATGGAAACACCAAGCTGCTCAAAAATAAAGGAGTCCTACGTTTTAGAATATATTTGAGAACAGCTTATGCTCTGATGAAAAATGTTGCTAAGTTACCGTGTGAGAATTTTGGAAGAATGAAGTCCATTTCTGGGGAAAAAATGAGTCCTTGTTTCTCCAGGCTCAGCCAGTCTCCCCAGGATGATGGGAAGAGAATTACAAACATATATGTATTCTGGGCCATTTCCTCCTTGCTCCTCGGCTGTGCTGGATCTGAGTGGCACAGACAATTGTACAACATTGTGGAAATACTTTTATTCCCATTTCTTACAATATCAAGCATGGAGAAACTGCTGCTCTGAACTGTGTGTGGATTAGATCATTTGCAGTTGGACATATAAGAAAGGGATATTTTCTTAATGTGGAGGTGGGATGAGATTGCAGGAGGTGTCTCGAACACTGAAGAGTTAATGCTGTAATGGGAAAGTTTTGGTCTCTTTTTCTAAGGACTGTGACTCAAGGGAGGGTGGTCTCGCCCAGAGTTACTTGTAGAAAGTAAGTGAAGTTGTAACAGATATGGCAGGATACAAGGAATAATTAATCAATGGCTGATAAATCCAGATTAAGACCAGAAGAGTTGGCAAATGGCCTGAAAGTGTCATGAGAAGGACAACAGACTACTCAGTGCCACTCAGAAATGCAGAAGTAGGGTAATGCATTTAGCTAAAATAATAAGCTTATTATAATCTAGTTTTAAGCAGCAAAGCAAGTCATCTCCCAGAGAAATCATCAGTGTTGAGTGAACATCAGTGATCCAGACTGAAAGGGTTATCTTGGTCATGCTGTTTGTAGTTGCTATTGCAAAAATGCCAAGAAATAAACAGCCCCAAAGCTGAGGGCATAAAAACTGATAGATGATCGGCATCAGAGAATAAAGGCAAAAACCAGAGCAGTGGTGTGGAGAGAATGTCAGTAGCATCCCGGGTTTTCATACTAATGGCAGAAAAGTAAATGCTGGCACAAAAGTAAAGAAGCTGCTTTGCAGAGGCATGAAATCAATACCTGCAGTAGGTGAGTGAGAGGGTCCTGTTGAAACTCCTTCACTAAAATGGCTTTTTGACAGTCCGCTGGATTTGTGGCTGAGCAGATGCATTTGAGAAACAACGTCTGCTTTCCCCAGAAAATCTTTCTTTTTTCCTATTGAAAAGTTGAATTTCTGAAAACCAAATATTTCCCATCAGTCTTTTAATACTCTCAATTCTGCCAAAACTCCCAAAAGCTCTTTGTGGCAACTCAAGGCAAAACATCTTCTGCTGAGTTTTAATCTTTCCTTTATTATCTTCTATGAGAATAGCCCAGTGCCAGCTGTGACTCACAGGAGGCAGTTCCATCCCTGCACAGATTGTCTTTGTTGTGCTAATGCACTCTTAGTGTGAGCAGGGAAAGGAAAAGGTTATCTGGGGGACACAAACTTCAGCCAAAAAAAGGCAGCTCAGATGTTGCTGTCAAAATGACAAATCCCATCTAGGATATGAGGACTCTTAAGGGCTCCTTGTGAAGTTCGACAAGGTAGAGCTATCCTTGAATTACTGAAAGCAAAGTAAGATCGAAACCCTGCATTTGCTCATTCCATCTCCTGGGACAGTAAAAGCTGTGGAATGCGCAAGGGGAAGGAAAGGATGGAGGGCCACAGGAAAACGCTTTATCCTGCCCAGAGCAGTGAATTCATAACCGGTTGCTTAGGGCTGGCTCCTCACAGCCTTCAGAACAGGAAAGTGTATGCGCGCAAGAGGACGTAGTCACACGCACCGCCAGAAAAGGGGCAAGTACTTTGAGGTGTGGGGGAGCTTTTTAGGGGCTCTTGATATCTCCCTAGAAAACATCCCTAAAGCGCAGCACTAAAAGGAGATATTAAAAAATGCACAAACTTTGCCTATGGCTTAGCCCCATGGAGAACAATGGAGCCAGAGAACGTTCCAAAAAAGAAAAAACCTGTCAAGTTTCACAAAAGCTTTTTCAGCATTAGCTGCCAAAACTCTGTTTGTGGCAGGTGAAAGTAAATGAGTAGCAGCTACGTGAGGAGTGCAACCTCCCGTCTGCCTCTAAACAACCTTCTAGACCAGCAGCAAGCTTCTTGCTAATCTGCTGTCAGCAGCCCTGTTGGAGTCAGTCAAGGGCTCAACAGGCTTGTGTGGAGATAGGAGTACTGTTCCCAATATTCTAGTTTTACTGGCTCCAGGAAAGAGATTTCAAAAGCACTTTTGACTGGAGCTAACTCCTCTTTTCTGTTCATTTCCATCTGAAGCAGAGGAATAGAAATGAGCTACAGTTGATCTATACTGGTCCTTTGGGACTCTCTACACCAAAATCTGATCAAATTAACTTCAAGCATTTTAGTACACAAGTGGGTTTGATTCTCTTCAGCTTTATTTCCTATAAATTCAAGGACTGAATCATAGCGCAGCAGAGTGGAACATTAAGAAAGCAAGGCAAAAAAGTCTCTGAATTTACACTTAAGCTGGTGGTTGCCTGTGGGATCCACAGCTCCATTCTGGGCCTCAGCAGAACACTTTGGGTGAGGAAAAGGGAACTGAAAGGAACAGCCATCACTATAGAGCATTGGGGTGTGCAGACCTACCTCTGAGGAATTTGATCAGGACATTGGTAGAAGGTGACAGATGTGGCACTTTGCTCAAGACTGTCACTGGCCCTTTACGCACCTCTGAGAGGTAGGAGCAGCCCCTGGGCTCTGTGTTTGAGTTGCAGCCACTCCAGTTTTGATGATGACACCAGGTTTTTCAGTTCTCTTTAAACTTTGGACAAAGGAATTTTGACTTTAGAGGGATGGACTCAAAGATCCTGTTTTCCTCATTGGCCTGTTCATCCCATTTATGCTGCTTGGCAGGATGCTGCAGCTTGTCCTGGGCGATTATTCACCTCAGCTGCTCATATTTGACACCGCAGCAGTGATATCAATGCCTGCTCATTGGGATGTCATTTTCACTGCCACCAGCACGTTGGTGTGTTGCTCTCAGCAGTAGGGATCTGCGCAGCAATGTCTCCTCTGGGTAGGACCTTTGCAACATTTCTGTACAGGCTGTGTGCTACAGAAGGTAAGAAGCAGCAACTTGTCTCTTCAGCCACCAGCTATAAAAGTGACCGACAGCTCCGGGAGGCAAGGCTTTGACTACACTCACTTATCCCTTGAGATACGTAGTTCTGCTCCAGGCACTTGTTTAAGGACTTGGCACCCAGAGTCAGACTGCAGAATAGGACTGTTTTAGGGAAAGGTTTGTAGGTATGTTGAAAGAGGAAAGGGGTCCCTCGCTTTGCAGTGGTTTGAGGAGGAAGAAGCTGATTACATGCAGGCTTTGTCACTGCCTGCAGTCCTGGGATTATTAGCACATTGGAGGATGTTTGCCAGCACTTCCCTCCTCCGAGCACCTCTGCTATTCCCGGTCACATCAGTTTAATTTATATAGCAAAATGTTTCTAAATACCAGCAAGGAAAACTCATCCTTATGTCAGAAAAATAATAATAGTAACTCTTATGCAGAACTTTTGAACCCTCAGAGCACTGCACAGACGTTAGCTGAGCCATCAACCTCTGCTGCTTCCACTGCCCCATCTACAGCTGTAAATGTTCCAAGAAAAGAAACACGCTGACACTATTTTTCTGAGGTTGCCTGAGGCAGGGGGGCTTGGGACTCTAGAGCTAGGTTGCTTTGATGGTGTTGACAGGGGTAAAATTGGAACATCATGTCAGCAGATGCCATCAGGTTTAATTTTTCCTAGGCTAGCGGAAATGCAGATTAAATCTGCTGGAGGCTATGGGAATCCCAAACACAGGAATCCCAAACACAGGGATCACAAGTGCTGGATAAAATACCAGCCTGATAGTACAATGGCTCAAACCTGCTCATTCAGTGATTACTAAAGTATTTCTAACAACCAAGAGCAGAATTTGGCTATTTTCTCTGTCATTCTTGTAGTTTTAAATCGGTTTATGGCAGTTTCCGCATCACCATTGCAGGGCATTATTATCAAGTGCTTTCAGCAATATCTGAAGATGCTCCTGATCCTTTGGTATACTCTAGGTGCAATACAGCATCCCAAATGTAGCGTCCCTCAGTTACTTGAGGTTTTGTCTTGCCTTAAACACCTCTTCCCACCTTCTTCCAAACTTTTCCTAAGAGGGACAAGACATTTGCAGTGAGACATGCCAAGTACTTATTCTCTTTATTTTTGGTATCAGCCACAGAGATTTTGGGGGATAAGATGCTGGTTTTAGAGATTCCCCAAAATCAGTGGCTGAATTCTACTTTGAAGACCCTGGGCACAGCTCAGGGGACATAGTGAAGAGGCAGAGCTGAATTGTAAATCTTCTTTAGTCTCATTAATTGTAGTGTTTTGTGGCTCAGAGGACTACCTTTATTTCCAGCATGATCATATGCTAGGATAAATAACAGCTATTAAAAGGGCACTATTGAGTGGCTACTGAACTAACACATTGAGTTACTTCTCTTTCCTTTTCTTCACATACTGTCCCCCTCAGTTGGTATGTGTAACTAGCAGTGACAGGGCTATTATCTGCATCTCTGATGGCTCTTTGCTACAGATGGAGAGGATGAAGGGACAAAAGCCAAAGGGAAAGGCTTGCGATACTCAGTGGCTGGACATGAAGTATTGAGAGCAGGAAGCACAATTCTGTTTTTCTTTATTTGGCTGGTAAACCTGTCACATGCACAGTGTTCATTTGCTAAGGAGTGAAGCAAGCTCTCGGTACGCAAAAAACTTCACCTCCTGGTGAACAGCAGCAGCCACCTCCTGGACAGGAAAACATATTCCTTGCTCCATCCATTTCAATTTTTACACAGACATAATTTTTTATCTATACATAATATATATTATGTAATCTAATAGAGATATAATCTCTATATAATATAAACTCTCTATATAATCCTTTTCTAAGGAACAGCCTTTATTCAGCTGTGATGGAATCAGGGCCCTTGGACACAGTGCCAATAGCCTCACACTGCTCAAGGACCAGCCCCTGCAGTTAAGGCAGGAAGCAGCATTTTTGAGTATATATTACGTTATATACTATGTGGATAATATTCCCTCCTTCCTGTGGATGCAGTGAGAGAAAGGAGTCTTGTTTGCTTGAGAGATACAACTTGCTGAGCAATTATTCATTCCAGTGGCTTTGCTGCAAAACTTGCTTTGTTGCTGCTCAGGTTTCAGCTGAGAGATGATTTAATAATTTAAAGCCAAAAGTTTTGGGGTTATTTGTATTTGATCTCTCATTTTTCTCTTCCCTTCTCTCATTGCGGTCATATATCTTTTAACTTAATTCCTCTTTTTTTTGTTGGAATGGTCTTGCTTTTACTGGGAGAGCTATCTGCTACTTTGGGTGGAATTAATCTCTTTCAACTGCAGCTCCCGGAAGGCAATGGGACAGAGCAGTATCATCTTCCAAATGCATCCTGGATCTGCAGTCTCCACAGAACTCTTGATGCCAGCATGAGTGTTACCCCCTTTATAGAGGTATAGATGATGTCCTTCTTAAACTATAGACCTTGAGAAAATGCAGGAGAAAGATGCATGGTAAATTGTGTTAGAGAAGAGCCTCAGCCTTCTTCTCATGGAAGGCAATGCTAGGGGAAAGAGGAAGAGGGGGCATCAGGGAGCCACTATACTTTTTACCCCAAGGATGCCGTTAGATGAGGAGCCTCATGTTTCTGAGCTGCTTATTCACACTCCAGGAGCAGTTGTATCCTACTACTCCAGTATCTGTGGCCTGAAAAGTGCTGGGTAAACTTAAGGCTTTTTACCTTCCTTACTGTAGCCTTGTCACTACATGAATGTAAGTTGTGCAGACAGTCCTATCAGAAGATATTTCAGTTTCAATAACAAATTATGAGCTTTTAATCAGACTCTTAGTATATCTTTGCTGTGGCAAATAATCAGATTATTCCTGTTTATCAGCTGAACCACAGGAAGTGACCCTATAGATTTCACTTTAGCTGCATCCAAGCTGCATTATCTTCTGCCAGTGATTAATTTGTCTTTTTGCTCCAAAGTTGGTATTTCAGTGCTTGTGTGATGGGTTACTTTAGCAGCATCTGACATCTGAGTCTGCTGCCTATAAATGGGGAAGTGATAATGAAAGATCTTTAATTTCAGTTTATTGATGTTTTATCTACCCAAAACCATTTGCATTCCTCCAACAAACACAGACCTACAAATTCCAAGTGCCTTCTCTGGAGGTCTGACTTTGATTTTCCTCTGGTTTCTGACCATGCAGGTGCGTGCCATCTTGCGCTTACTCTCATCCTAACCTATAACTTCACCGTTGCCAGTTTGCTGGAGCACTACAGCTGCCTTAGCACTTGTATCTTGTCCTTATAGAATGTATTTCAGAACAAGTTTTTGGTCAGGACATACAGTTTTTACTTTCTGTAAGAACTGTAAAACGATATCTTAATTCTCAATGCTTATCGCAATCTACTGTGTTAATTTGACTGCTCCTGTCTGTTTGCTTTCATTCTGAAAGCAAATGTTTCTGTGAAAAAATACACTGGGCTGTAGCCAGCAGCTGGGGTTTATTGGGAAATTTCTTCCCAAGACGTGAGATTTGAAACTTGATATATACCTCCTAACCCAAGTGCTTGCTGGCAGTAGCTCATAAAGCAATCTGTTACTCCTGAGGACCACTGAGTACTACAGGTTTTGGAGTCTATATGAAAACAAAATTAAAGGAAAAAGTCTCTTTATTAAAATTCAGGAGTATATTCTTCATTACTGAGTCTCAAAATAAGAACCAAACTCTGGGTATAATTTATCTGCAGCTTCTCCCATGTCCTCACCAATAGCATCTCTCAACCCTCTCAAGGCTGAAAGTCTCACAGGAGCTCACTCAGCAGCACTTTACCTCTTCAGTAACATCTTTTTCTGACTCATTTGAGTCTACCTACTACACTTACACCAGAGGGTTATATAAATGCTGCTGCAAGTAGATAGAGAAAGGGCTTTTGCGGAACAACTTTCCCTCCCTCTCTACTACTCAAGGAAGACACATTTCCCGGTTTCTTTGACCTCTCGTTGTCGGTGAGAACACACATAAAACAAATCTCATTTGCTGGAAACTATTCACATCAATACAAAAATATCCTTCAATATGGGTATTTCCCTCTTCAGATTTATCCTTCAGCTTAGGAAGTAAATTGAAAGAGGTTTATGGGTCCATGCTATAGCATGACAAATTTATTTGGCTTTAGAAGACCTTGCAAATCACAAACCGAACACATGACGCAACAAGCAGCTTCCTGGGATTTTGCAGTGTCTGGAAATTCAGATATAACTGACTTTCATGTTTTGATAAGTTTACAGTCTGGGGAATCAAGCTCTTTCAGCAAAATGAAAGCAATTGACTTTATCATGGAATATGCTGAAATTTGCCTTATGGGGATGTTCATTCTGTGAAATATCCAAATCTGGATGCTTGTTTTTTTCTTGAAATGAATGGTCAGGATTTTCCAAGGGAGGTAAATGAAATAATCAAATGGACTCAAGTGTTTCTGCTTCGCCTGAGAATAAAGGAAATCTGATAGGGAATATTTGACCCAAAATACTGAAAATTCTGCCTTGGTAACAGTTAAAAATTTGACATAAACGATGCTTCAACACCTCAGCAAGTTTGACGTTACATGTAAGCAGGTCAGTTTCTTCCTTACCATGCCAAAGAAACACAATAAGAGATAGAGACCATATACTGTATTTCTGACCTGGAGCTTGTTTGAAGCTCAGTCCCAGAACAGAGCTATGATTCTGTTTTTAACTGAGTTGTGATGTAAGTTTGAAAATGGGTATAAATCTGATGCCTGAGATGAAATAGCCCCATGAAAATCTTCTTCCTGTGTAGTTCAATTTAAAGGTTTGATTATAGATTGCATTGATCCCCTAGAGAGCAGTTTGAATTTAAACTCATGGCTGGAAGATAACAGGCATTGTATATAAGACAATTTGTCTCATCACTACCTGCAAGTCCCATAGGACATGCTCAGGAAGAAAAAGGCTTGGAAAGCGAGGAATCCATTTTGCAGTTGGGACACCTGATGTGGATGCTGACAAGGAGAACAAGCTCCCAGTCCTGCCCTGGATTCTTTCCAACCGTGGTCCAGGTCACCACAGTTGCTCAGTGCACAAGAGCCCCTGGCAGCAAGCACACTGGCACACTGTGCGCCTCTGGGAAGGACCAACACTGTGCAGTGTTCCCTTCCCTGCCCTGAATATCAGACCCTTCCATCCATTCCAGTTGTTTTTGTCTCATCAGATCAGTTGGTTTCTGTCTTTCTTGTTGCTGGGGACATTATTCTTCGTTGCAACTACAGAAGGAAAGGGCTGAATAGAAGATGGAAGCTGTGTTGCTTTGAAATATTTGGGTTACTTTGCAGAATGAAGGTGAATGAAGAATGACACGGTCACGGATGGCACTGGAGCAGCATGGGCTGTGTATCTGAGCAGTAGCCATCTTCATCTTCAGTCTTCTGTGCAACACTGCTCTACTAAAGTCACTGCCTTTATTACTACAGTGGCCCATTCTTGCTCTCATTCCTTCTGATTCCCCCTCCTACTCTTCCTTTACTCCTAATGGATTTGGGAGGATGGGTGAGGAGAATAGAAAAGAGATTTCTATCCCATTTTGTAGGGACTGTCATGATAGGACAAGGGGTAATGGTTCAAAAATTAAACATGGGAGATTCAGGTTAGACACAGGGAAAAAGTTCTTTACTATGAGGCTGTGGCAGAGGCTGCCCAAGGAAGTTGTGAATGGTCTGCCCTTGGCAGTGCTCAAGGCCAGGTTGGATGGGGCTTGTGCTCTAGGGGAAGGTGTCCCTGCCCATGGCAAGGAGTTGGGAGTGGGTGAGATTTAAGGTGCCTTCAACCCAAACCAGCCTGCTATTCTGTGATTCTATGACTTTTAGCCACATAAACATGTAGGAAAGGAAAAGAGCAGAAGACTGATGCAAGAATAATTTCCCAGAAATGCTCTGTGACCCGGAGAGGCAGAAGCTACCTAAAAGAAAGCATTGTTCTCAGCCTTAGAAGAAAGAATTGGTGAAGGTGATTCTGGAAGACAGCTGGGGTGAGGGAAAGCAAGGTTCTTGTAAGGGGAAGAAGCAAGAACAATAGAATGATGGTAATTTCAATAGGCTCGGGTGCAGGAGATGGGATCTCAAGGGAAGCAGACCCAAGTGGGAAGAAACTAAGAAGAGGGCTACAGAGTTTTCATTTGATAGCAAGACTATGAACACAAATCAGCCCGATAATATATAACCTTTCCGTTGAATCATATTTCCTTCCTGTCTTTGCAGAAAATGGAAAGTAGGTTAGAGTAGAAAATATGCATTTAAGGTCAGTGTGTGGAGGGCTACAGTTAGAAAAGGCAGCGCTAAATAAGACATGAGAGGTGACAGAAATCCCAGATAACATTAAATCATAGAGTGAATACTATGGGACGCCATAGAAAAACCTTTCCAAGGTGAGTTACACAGTGCTAAGGAGGTGCTTGATGATCCACTGGCTTTGAGGAATTGCTTGGTGGAAAGCATGACAACAAAGACCGGGCCAAGGAGAGATCGGAGGCGAAGCAACTGAGGTCAAACCAGGTGATCACAAGGAGATTAATGGATCCTGGATTCGAAAAGCATATATCACGTCAGATAAATTGAATTAAATCCCTAAAGATAAAAGCCTTTTGGGTAGGAGCAAAGCAGTTGCCACTGCAGGCAATGTACTTAAGTGCAAGACATATGGCATTTTCCTAAGCGTCCTAGAGAAATCGAGTCCAGCCAAAGCTACAGGAGGCTGGACCAGAGAAGGCTGGAAGAATTAATTCACTCAGTTTTCATTAGGAATTGTCCTGTGTCCAGTTCTGCTCAATACTGCCATTAACTATCTGAACCATAGGATAGTGGCTCAATTTCCTTACATTGACAGAAGGCTGTGAGGAGCACTGTGTAATATCCTGACAAATAGCATAAGAGGAATAGTTTCATTAGAATAAAAACTGCTGCTGAGAATAACACAAGCACTCCTATGGTGCACAAGTGTGTACTTGGAATTCAGATTAAGGATAAGAGGTGGGAGCAGCTAAACTTACAGCAAATATCAGTGTAAAGAAAAGCTCGACAGAGATGCATGACAGTCATTAAATTATATAATACCAGACTGGTTTGGGTTGAAGGGACCTTCAAGCCTTTCCAGCTGCAACCCCTGCCACTGGCAAGGGCACCTTCCACTAGAGCAGCTTGCTCCAAGCTCCCTTGTGCAACCTGGCCTTGAACACTGCCAGGGACGGGGCAGCCACAGCTTCTCTGGGCACCCTGTGCCAGCGCCTCAGCACCCTCACAGGGAAGAGCTTCTGCCTAAGAGCTCATCTCAGTCTCCCCTGGGGCAGTTAAAGCCCCGATACAAAGAGAAACTGCATTGGATGAAAAGCATCTCCAGGCAGAGGCTAATGCAATATGACCTCTGATTACAGCTAGAGAAGTGCCAGTTTAGCAAGTTTAGCAAGAGAGCAACTTCACCTGCAGGCCATGCACCAGTTTCACCATCTTCTTGCCACCTAATTGTTCATCCTGTAGTTGATGGAGATCCAACTGTTCTGTCCCAAAAGTTCTGATCCTAAAACTTTCTTGCATAAATAACCTTCGTTATTCTTCATTATTCTACATTCTTTAAATGTAGTTTGTGGTGGATGTCGTGGCCTAACTAGTCTGAAATGGTTATGGTAGACCTGATCGCTACCTACCACTGCCTGACAGGAGGATGGAGCCAGGAGGAGGCTGAGCTGTGCTCCCAAGGAACAAGGGATGGGACAAGAGGAAACGGCCTCAAGCTGCACCAGGGCAGGTTTAGATGGAGATGAGGAACAATTGCTGCCCCAGAGGGTGCTCGGGCATTGGAACAGGCTGCTCAGGGCAGGGCTGCAGTCACCGGCCCTGCAAGTGGTAACATACCATGTAGAATGTGAACAAGGTCTTTTCCAACCTGGATGATTCTGCGATTTTTGTGTCTTCAATAGAAAAAAGTTTTTCCATGCCCTGCTACACAGCATAACCTGTAAGAAAACAATTGCAGCAAGATCCAGCTTAGACAACAATGGAATCTTTCTTCTGTTTTGAGCAGTGTGCACTGAAAAGCAGACTCATCATTAAAATGGCAAATCAGTTTTGCTCTTAATGCCCTTTTGCAGAGACAAGCAGCTGCGTCCTACTCTGGTTGATGCAGGCTGGCAGAAATCATTGCCACAGATTGCTTTGGAGCCAGAGATCTCTGCTGGACACCACTGCTGGTACTTGCTTCTATCCATTCTGCAAAAGTCATTCAGGCTAAGAGGGTCAATTGTTTGTGCAGGGGAGCAATCATGCTAATAATAATGTGGAGCTGAGATTCCTTATACCATTAATTTTAGTGACGTGGACACAACAGCAATTTAAAATTAGGAAAAACTGAGAAAGGCAAAAAGATTCTAGAAGTACATAAAAAGAATGTGAGGCATTCCATTTCCCAAGTAGCTTGAAATGGGGTTGTAATAAGCATTTAAAATGATGTTTTCGAGTCTTTATAAAACGTCATATCTCATATCAGGAAAAGTGATAGTAACTAACTTCTTATTAATCTTTTACAATGGTGTATATTGGATGCATCAAATGCTTCTGTATCACGGAGCCTGCCCGCTATTAATAGGGTTGGGAATTAGTTTTTGTATGCTGTGTTGGTGTTAAACCAGATCTGCTGGGGACGCAGGGCCCTGCTTTCTGTGGTGGCTTGTCACAGAATGACAGAATGGGTTATGTTGGTCTGTTTTTCTTTTCTGTTTGTTAAAGTCTGCTGCCTTTGTTTAGGGTGAAATCTGTTGATCCTTGCACATCCGCGCTGTTGTCTTTCATGAAATCCTAATGTGAAGGGGTAAACTATGTATCTGTATAAATTTTTTTATATTATGCCTCATATAATTAAATACTTTATATGTCCTATATAATCTTTATTATATAATTTTTTACCTTGTACGTATTCTATGTATTTTAGTAACACCTAATGCTGACATTTTCCAAGCTTTGCATCAGATTCTTTCTCTGGCAGTCTGGAGCTGGCCAAACGATTTCATTCAGGAAGGTGGTTGTTGACATTAATTTCAAATTTGAAAGAAGAGAAGCCTGCAAAAGGTCTCTCGAGGTTGTTTAATCTCATTTATGTTGCTTTGCAATCACATTATCTCTGCTCAGATCATGTCTACATTGTTAAACTCCAGTTCTATGATGACATGCAGCAAGCGCATCCCCAAAGGAAACCAAAAAAGGGGAGGTGGGGTTTGACTTCCCAGCTCTCTTTCCACTGAGCAGGGGAATGAATTCGTTGCGTTTTAATCTCTCTGTGTTTAGTGCGCATAAAGGAACCACAATAAAGAGATGTTCCAGTGTCAGGGCTTTAGAGACACGCTGAGGAGACGTGAAAGCGGCTTGGGCATGTACTTTGACTTCTTATAATGCTCACGTTCTTATGTCTCTTTGCTATGCTTGGAGTGTGTTTCCATTTGTATATTTAAGAATTCCTCCTGGCACAACATAAACTCCTTATGAACAATACCTGTTAGAGCTTCAAGGTAGCTTAGACCGTGGCTAGCATGGTGATTTCCATCCCAGAGCAAAGAGAAAAGGAGCCGAGCTGTCCATATTTTTCTATATGGAGGGTCAGATCCTCAGCTGCTGTTCCAACATATAGCAACAACAGTTCTACAAGTGAAGCTGTACACCCCACACTGACACAGAAAGGACTGCAGGCATGGGATAGGTAAGGCAGTCAAGTGTTATATGTACCAACTCATCAACTGACTGAACCTGATTCACGTTGTTCAGTGTGCTCCTGCCATTCCTCTTCACACGTCCTGCCTGACTTGCAAAGAAGCCTTTCTAATTCCAAAAATCAGTGCTCCTTCTAGAGGCTTTCTAACTAAATTGCACCATCTAGGTTTAGCAATAGAACTGCAGAACTGTGTTCATCCCCAGCTTACCCTGGAGGAGAGAAAAGGAAAGCAGATGTAAGAAAACTGCTTGGAAACTAAAGGTTTTGAGTTACAGGCAGTCATTTACGTCTGGAGAGTCAAGGTCAAGTATCTACGAATGCTGGGCAAGCGCAGAACCAGTGTCAGTTTTAACTGATCACAGGTCTATTCCTGATCTCTGCAGTAACTAAATCAACTATGTCACAGGTATACTTTCCCTCACCTGCCTCTGCAGTTCCTCCTTGCCCTTTAGGCTTTCCAATCCACAGCAATCCTTTTGAGGCATCCGCATCAGCCTCTAGTCCCGCATGCTTTGCCGGGCATGTAGTTGAAAACTGAAAATCTCTTGCCAAAAGCGTGGTCAGTTTTGGTTCTCATCCCTTGTGTATGCATTATTCCTCTTCTCCTTATACACTGCAGCAAGAAGCAGGGAAGGAAGGAACCAGCAGTGAGAGCTCTCAGGTTTTTGTCTGAATGAGACTCCTCTTTTCACCAGCAGTATCTCCAATGGGAGCATGTACTGGCAGCTGCTCTGACCCTCAGGCTAGAGAGAAATGGGAGCAAATGCACCAAGTGCTCTGAGATTACAGGGTTGAGCTGATAGGAGTGGATGCAGATAAAAAATGAAATGTGCTGCTTCAGCCTGAATTGTCTTTATTTTTCTCACTGCCAAGGCCATTGTGTCACTTAGTAGGCATTAAGAAGATGCACCTCCTAGATCCACATCTCTGCCTCTGTTAGGACTGCACAAGGTACTTGGAGATGGGGTCCAGTGACATGTGTCCTGCACGTTTCTGGGCACTTCGCTCTTCTCTGGTATTGATACCTGCTTCCCCACTCTCACATGGATCTGTTTAAACAGCTTTTAAAGTAGAGATTTATATCTGCATCTCCTGTGGTGCATGCCCTGACTAGTAATATATTGGATTCTCAGTTGAGGAATCTGTTGACTATCCCTGAAGCAATGGAGATCTCCAGGCTGAGGGGATGCTCTTGTTTCTGAATTCAGCTCTTCCTGCCTTAGTGTCTGAATTACAACAACAGTGCCCTGATCACTTAACCAATAACCCCATCTTCTTCCTATTTGTTGGTGCCTACAAAGCAAAACATCTTCAAATAGAGGCCTGAAAATGGTTTGTTTGTGGTAGCTCTTAGGCAATAGCTGAACGTGGCTGTGGATGAGTTGACAATGCATAGGCTTAATTTCTATTTTCTTGAATTAAGCCATATTGCCTTATTGGATCATGGTGGTCCCTCTCATGGCATGGTCTGTGCACTTGTGTTTGCAAAACTCCCTTTCTCTGTTGTTTTATGGGTTTTGTTTTCTTCACGTGAAAACGTCTCCAAGCCCCTAGTTTGCTCTGATTTGTGATTGAGTTTTTGGAGAGGATTATGTTTTGATTTATAATTTCCTTTTACTGGCGTGAAAACTCTGTTTCCTGCCCAGATGTACTCACTGCTTCCTCCTTGCTGATAAGTGAGAAGAGACCTTTCAGTCCCACAAGCCTCTAAGTTGGAAAACCACTTTCTGACAGGCAAGATTGATGTTTCCAGCATATGGCACTTCAACTGTTTACTCAGCCCCTCAGTTCGTCCTACCCAGTGACCCAGTAACGCCTATTTCTGCCAGTATGAAATCCCCAAGGTGAGAAATTACAGTTTTCAGGTTCTGAGCTGGCCGATCCATACATCTCAGCTCTGAGACAGATTGCCCCCTTGCTGTTTCGAAGCTTTGCCTCCTCTGATGCTTCTCCAGCTCTTCTCATTTATTTTTGCGCATTGAAACACTGAGAATACAAATCCTGCCCTGCTCTGTTGAGGAAATTCTTCTGTGAGACCAGAGCACCAACTAGGGGCCGTCGGGATCCTTCCTGCTCTTCCTGCCCACTGCTACAGCATTGTATTAATTGAAAATGGGCTGAAAAGGGGAATTACGTGTGTCTGCCATCCCGTGTTTTTCTGCCTTAGCAAACCAATCCGTGTTTAACACCTTCCCAGGTTTTTGCCACGATGTAGATGCCTGAAGTTGTACTTTCTGCTTGGAGAAATGGTTAATCCGGTGTCCAGAAGCTCCTTTACCCAAATATCTAGGCAGCTGTAATAAGTGCCTATGCCAAATATCATTCATGACTATATGTCACCTATATTATACTAATTATGTATTATCTTTATGATACTAAAGCTGGGTAAATATTCTCCCTCCTCAACTCCTTTTTGACACAAATGCAGGTTTTTGTTAACACTGTATGCCATAAAATTTAAAACCAAGGTATTTTTCATTCTGATGTTGCACACCTTAAAACTGATAGATGGACCACTGAGTTTATTAAGCTCACTGCATTACTGAGTTGATATAACCTTTTGCCTCTATAAGAATCCCACACTCTTGCCGCTGACTCCTTAAACAAGCTGATTTCCCACCACAAACTGAGGTAGTGACAATACCAGGAAAAGAGAGATCTGAGGAGGGAAATGCTCTGAAGAGAAATGCAGCCTGGAACTGCTCGTTAATTCTCTCTCTGTCTCCTTCTACCATAATTCCCTTTGGATTGAAGAGACTTGGCAAAGGAAAAGCTTTGGTTTTGATAAATTGAAATTACCTTGAAAAAGACCCCCAGCAAAACGTCCCGTGCAGCCGATGGCGAAAGGCTCTATGTCAAGTGCAGGTCCTGGGGCATATATCAGTACTCAAAGCTGACTGATCCTCTGCTTTTTTTTTCGTGTTAGAGAAAGAGAGATGCTCAGCAGACCTTTGAATACGTCGCTAAAAATCCAGTGGAAAAATTACATTAAGTCTGCCACATACTGGGTCAGTGAGCAATAGTACAGATGATGTTAAGATTCAGGTTCCTGAGCTGCTACCCAAAGAAGCAATTAGTCATTGAACTAAGGTTAAAGTCAGGAAATTCAAAACAAAGCAAAGAATTGCTTATGTGAATTTTGGAAATTTGACTTAATCCTAGCTTTGGAATCCTACAGAGGGAAAAGTATATGTTAGGAGTAAAGTTGCAAAGGGAAATATGGCCTGGTCAGAGAAAAGACTTTAAAATCAAGGGTGAAGTAGCAGATAAATAAGAAATTACAACTGGAATGGTCTTGTTTGATTTTGTTAAAGTGAAGGTTCTTCCAGAGGAAATTACTTGTACAGTTTTGAAGCATCTATCCATGGCTAAAGATGGCTTTTTGGGGAACTCCTTTGTTAATAATCCCCAAAGGGTTTTTGCAGCTTACGGCCAGAAGATTTCTTCAGTTCAAAGCTCTGGTTCCAAGTGAAGAGCAGTCCTCGTGTTTATTTTCGTACTGGCTTTGTTCTGTGGCATTGCCTGATTGCTAATGAAGTTGTGCATGGTGTTAACAGCGTTTTACAGCAAGCTTGTGTGTGTCTGCCTGATAGGCTGCTATAGAAGTGCTTATCCTTGGATCTATAGATAAAGATAAGTCCCTCTCTTTGTGAAGCAGAGCAGGCTTTTCCCAATCACACCAAGTGCCCCAACGCTATTTTCAAGTGATGCACCATCCCCTGCATTTATTAAGTTGAAACCCATACACTTCTCCTAGCTTAGAAATTCTTGAGGGTGGAATTCACTTTCAGGACCAGTATGCTTGCCATACACAAAGCTGTATTAAGATGCAGCCCCAGTGTTACACTTCTTAGGACGCTGAATAAATCCCATTTGCTTCCAGGACACCATAAGTAAGCATCAGGATGGAACTGTTACATAGAACTGATTCCACAAACTAAAGCCTAAGTATGCTCCCAGGAACCTTAAGGACTCACATCCTCCTGTGTGCTTCTGATCAGCTTCCCTGAGCATTGCTTTTGCCTTCCACCATGTTACAGAAATCTCTTGGGACAAGGCATTCATAAAGTACCAACTGCTGCTCCTCTAAAGAGACACTTCTATGCCCCAGCTTACAAATCACCAGCCATCCTGTAGCCATCTGCCCTACCTATCCCATCTCTCCCTGCTGTTTCTCCTTGCTTGTCCCTGAACATTCCAGCAAGCGCCTTTGAAAGCATTTAGATGCTCAAATCCCTAAATGCTGTAGAAGCTGCTGGAGGCTGGAGCTTTGTGCAGGAGAAGGTGCTGTCTTTATGAAGGAACAAGTTGGCCTCTTCACATCTAGATCTCAATTGAAATCCCTCAAAGTGCCAAGGAAATTTTGCGGTAATATAGGTGGATCGATTTCTTCCTCTGCATCTGAAAACAGAGCTTTGGCGGTCACTTCTTACATACAGTTTTATTCTGGGAAAGGAAATTCCTTTAACATGAAATCATTTCGTGCAAAGGGTGGCTGAGGGGTGACCACGTTAATTGTACTGGGCAAACTGGGGTACAAACACCCAAAATGAAGTATTTTCATTTGGGCTGATCTCAACTAAATGGATAGCAGTGTGTTTCTGAGGGTGTGATTCGACTAAAGTGCAAAACTACCTTGACTCTGCTCATGTTAGCTTGTCATGGCAATAGATTGTAAGATTTCATCTGGGAAATTTTTGGTCCTGTATATATATGAATAAGGCCCCTCCAGAACCCTGATACAAGCCAACAAAATACTCATTGTCTCTGGTTTGCTCCTTTTTCTGTATTTACAGCTGCTTCCCATTATGTTTGATTAGTCTCATCATAGCTGATGGGAGGATGGCCACAGGACATCCTTCCTCAGTGAGGTGGTTAGAGTACATTCATGAATGAATTGGGTCAGGTAGGAACAGGCTGAAAAGTCTGGAGTAAAATGCCCAACAGTGACTTGGGAGTCTTAAGCTGCATTTTGAGTGTGACTTAGACACTTGATAATAAATATGTATGTAATGGTGGGTATCAGGGCCCTTTTGCTTCTGTCTATAGCCGTTGAGATATCTGGAACACGAAGTCTCAGTAGAGGTTGGCATCTGCATTGAGGGTGCCTGGGAGAGAGTTTGTTCTCTTCGTAGCAGCTCATATGGAGCTGTATTTTGGATGCGTGCTAAAACCAGCACAGCACCTCTCACAGAACAAGGTACAGCTATGGGAGGCCTATTCCCTCTGACGCACTAGCCTCTCCGTTACCTTTTGCTTGGAATTCCTTTAATCCAAGGTAAAACTGTCACTAGCCATGGACTGAACTGTTCCTTTAAAGGCTTTTCTTCTACACTTTCATACAACAGTTTCCAGCATCATTTTCTTTAATCCAGTGTTCTAATTTATTTCTCCAGCCCTGCTCAGAGAAGGAAGCTTGTCCTTGGACTAGCAGCTCCTTCACAATCTAGAACCAGAAGAGATTGTCTCTAACTAGGAATTCCATTATTTTGGCATTTATTTTTTTGCCTGCTAAATGGATGCAAAGTCAAGATATCAACATTTTAGTGGCATTAATCAGGAAAATGTTGGTTTGGAAACAGTGACCTTGAATTTGTCGGTTTTGAGCAAAATAAACACTTACATTCATAGAAATGTCATTTTTGGCAGATCAAGGTTTCAAAATGTTGATTCAGAAGCTTTGGTTGAGGCTTCTTTTAGGAAATGCCCGTTTTGACAATAGTCTGTGTTTCGTCATGGATACTTCTCAGAAGAGTCCCATCAGATCTCCTGTTTTCCCAGTGCTGTTCAGAGCTGTGCATGTGTCCAGGGAAAGCATCCTTAAAAACCACCAGAACATGAGCTCACAAAAGGCTCTAGCTTCTCTGGCGGTCTTGGACAGAACCACAGTTATTGGATGTAGCCACGAAAATTCCAGATTTGTTTGCTTTGCAAGCCATTCAAAACATGGAAAATAAAAGAAAAATGGAATTTGATGGTGAAAAAAGCAGGTGGAACTTCTGTGTTTTGGCCTTGTATTGATTTCTGCATGAGTTGAAGCTTACTAGTTCTTCTTGTTTGTGCCTCTGCCTCTATCTCTGCCTTTAAATCAGCACCGTTTTATTCTGAAGATACAGATCAGCTCTCGCAGTAGATTTATACACTTTAAGCCTCAAGATTCTAATCTGCACAAGGTGTAAAAATGAAGCTCAATCTCAGGGCTAAAAACCCCTTTGGGACCGTGGTTTTCCCCATGATTTCCAGATCAAATGTATCCATTCAATTCCCAAAATCACTTTTCACTCTCATGTTCTGTTTCCAATCTTTATTTCATTTTGTATTTCACGCGTTTCTGCTTTTCTTCCTGTACATCAAAGATAAACCTAGATCTTCTGGGGCTCCCATCAGGTTCCGTCTCCAGACCCATCTGTTTGTATGACCTGAAGGCTGTTTAATTCTCCCCTTTATCACCATTGCATCGAATTAGAGGTGAAAAAAATGTTACTTTCAAGTGGTAGAGCACCACCTGGTATTTTCAAAGCATTTCTCTTTTGCTGACGTGTTTTACCCAAATTCCCCACTAGATGGCACAAATGGACAAGAAAGAAAATTCATTCCAAAACCTGAAAGAACATTCACTCTAAAAACCCCAGCAATCCCCTTGAATAGCTGAATAAAAGAGAATGAGCTCAGGATGGCTGAAATAAGACCATGTGTTAGCTCAATGTAAATCAAGATACTTCTTGGTCTTGCAGCATTCACTAAAGCTGGGCCTTTTTGTAGTGTTTTCTGGGCTCTAGGAATGGCCAGCCCAGAGAGTGACCTCAGTGCAAATGGGAGTTTTACACCCTCATTTTTAAGTCCCATGTGAAATCAATCATCTGCTCCTTACACTGAGTGCCTTTGGCTCAGTGAGGAGCCAGGACTCCTGTGCTGGCACTATGGACCATCACTTCCCGGCGCCTCAGAGCTCCACAAGGGAAAGGTCTTTATTCTGGTGCCATAGAATCATAGAATGATTTGGGTTGGAAAGCACCATAAGATCATCCAGTTCAAACCCCTGCCATGGGCAGGGACACCTTCCACTAGAGCAGCTTGCTCCAAGCCCCTGTGTCCAGCCTGGCCTTGAACACTGCCAGGGATGGAGCATTCGCAGCTTCCTTGGGCAACTTGTGCCACTGCCTCAGCACCCTCACAGTAAAGAACTTCTTCCTTATCTCCAAACTGTACTTCCCATGTTTCGGTTTGAACCCATGGCTCCTGGTCCTATTTCTACAGTCCCTAAAGAGGAGTCCCTCTTCAGCACCCTTGTAGGCACCCTTCAGAAGCTGGAAGCTGCTCTGAGGTCTCCACACAGCCTCAGTGTTCTCAGCCTGTCTTCATATGGGAGGTGTTCCTTCAGCCTTGTGGTCTCCTTGGAATTTCTCCAACAGTCCCTCACAGAAAGAGCAAAAGGAGCTCATTTTAATAACCCATGGAAGCGTGTGGCCATTCACAGCAGGACACCTTCCTCCTTCCCACAGATGTCACATCCACAGCAAACCAGGTCTTTTGAGGGGAGTGCAGAAAGGTGACTGCTTGGCAGAAGTGTCAGCATCTGCCAAACCCCTGATGCAGCATCTGCAGAGAGAAGCTGCATCTCTGGGTGACATTAGAAGGCAGCTGTTCAGTACCTAAGTGCACAGTTAGCCGGTTAAGAGCTTTGAGGGGGAAAAGCAGGGTTTGAGTTTCACTTGGAAGCCAGCAGGCAAGGGTACACTGGGAACCCCTGGTACTTGGGCTGGTATCATGTTTCTGCTGAGGGTATGGGAAAATGTCATTCAGGTCTTTGGGGAAGAGTGGGTGTTCATTTTTTGTGAGGTCATTTCATCAGGTGGCAGAACTAAGAGAACAGCCAAAAAACAGAGGAGCTTCTTCCCCTTGAAGTCACCCTAAAGAGCTCTTTCTCTGAAGCCCCAGGTTTAGACTGGGATGTGTCATCTCTAACTCCACTACCTGTGACTGGAGAGATCTGGTAGAACTACCTGAACCAGACCTTCAAGGACCAAACTGATCAAACAGGTTGGGTTGTTCGGGGGTTTCTTTCTGTAGAAGCTGCTCTCCTCTGTCCCAGTACAATGAGGTTTCCTTGAATGAAGCAGGGCAGGAGAAGAAAACATTTCTTAGTTAATCACACTGGGGACAGATCTAGAGGAGGAAGATAGAACATGTATGATTTAGGGAAGGAGAAAGGCTTCCTCTGACGCGCAGTGCAAAAGGGTGGGTCTGTTTCTCTAATTCTTTTTCCCCTTAAGAAAAGATGGGTGGAAGCAGGGGCAGCTCAAAGGAAAACGAAGAGAGGAAAAAGAGAGAGACTTTAAAATTTTTCATTGTCAAATACTAGAAGAGCAAAAGGAAATATGAGGTGAGAGAATTCCATTTCTTTCCACTGAATATGTGTCCAGCGCTGGTCTCCAAGGTAGAGATAACATGCTGCTCCACATCTCCTGTGTCAGACACACAGTGCATTCCGGTGTTCCAGATGATGAGTGCAAATTGCCTGTGAAGAGAGTAATTTGTAACATCTACCACAGGCTTTGGCAACCTGGTGATGAAGATGGTCTGTAGCATCCAGCTCATTCTGACCTCCTGGCCAGAAACCTGGCTGGCTGTTGTGCTGGAACATCCCACAGTGTGCATACTTTACTATCACGCAATGACCAGGAGGCAGCCTGGGAGAAGAGCTGGGGCCTGTCCCAGCCCATGTTTCAATGAGCTAAGCTCAATATTCTGTGGTTAGAAAGCAACCTGAGAGATATCATAGTGATTAAGAAGGGTCCGCGATGGATGACATGGCATGGTGAGAAATCACTGCATTTGTGACAGCTGTAAAATGGACAGACACATAAATGGTACACTTCAGCAAGGTGGAAAACCCACCACAACTCTAAATACACAAACATCTAATATCAGTTTCTTCATACTCTGTAAGAGAAAGCCACCCTGTCTCTGTTCTGGGAGCAGACAGAAGGGCAAAGGAGCTGGTGAAGGGCCTGGAGCACAATTGTGGTGAGGAATGCCTGAGGTACTTGGGCAGGGGGTTAGATCTCTTTGGCTCTTGCTGGAGTGGTGTAGAGTCCTTCTGAGGTTTAACCGTATCTCTTCTTTTCCCCATTCTGTGCACAAGGCACATTCAATGCATTCTGCGTACGATACTGCTGCATCTCAAAAAGTGTCTTGGCTCCCCTTGTCATCCAGGTGAAGGATGTTTTTAGGTTCAGTGTCATAACTCGAACACAAGATGCCTGCATGCCTGTGCTGTCCACTCCTCTCTGTCTGATTTCTTTATTCCAAGTGAAATAAAGTGAATGATGGTTTTACCCAGTCTTACCTCCAAACCCCGGGGAAGTACATCACTTTGTTGTTTTTGCTGCAGGAGAAGAGGGAGCTCCTGTGCCCAGGGCTGCAACAACATAAATGTCCCAGAAGATGCTTAGTGGGAATGAAATGTAATAGGAAGGATTTTTGTTCAGTGATTCAGAGCAGGACAGACCTGTATCAGCTCTTCTCTGTCTGATGGCTTTTCTATCTGTCTATCTGGGGTGCTCTCTCTTTGATCCTCTGCGCAAGCTTATTATGAAAGGAAAGCTGAGAAGAGCAAACTGGTTTCTCTTGGTACTGAGCACAGGGAGGTCACAGAGCCAGGATTAGACACCTTCCCTGGAGAAGCAGGCGCAGCTTCAATAAAGTTTCTTTATGGCCCTTGATATTCCTTTGGCTCTGAGGCACCGATGTGTTCTCTAAAGAAAATAAGGAAAGAAAAGAAGAAGGGAATGAAAAATCCATCTCTGCCTGAGACACTCAGTGCCTCTGAGTGGGTGAAAATGAGTTCCCATCGCCCTGGTTTAAACATAAAATAAAATGCTACAGGGCAAGACTTGGGAGAATGACATCAAGTAACTTAAATCTCTCTCTGGGCAATTAATAACGTATCTACTTAAATACGGATTCTGATCCCAAACTTCCTCCCTTCTCTCCAGAATGAATGGAAATTTCTTCTTTGTCCCCAGAATGAATGGAATCTTGGTTCTATTTCATGTTATTTTTGTACCTTCTCTTGAGTGTTTGTGTGATTTTCACTTCGGCACATTGTCCCCAGTTGTATTCACCTCTTTGTTAACAAGAATCCCCAAACCTGCCGGGACCAACTTCAGCTTCCAAAGTGTCCTTGATTGCTGTCAGAGAAGAAAGAGGCAGGCACAGTTTTCATATTTATGTTCTGCAGATAAAGGTGATGCTTAAACCAAAACAAACTTCATTTAGGTGGAATTTCATGGAAGAAGTATTGAGTTTAGATCAGCTCTTCCCAGTGGCCAGTTGCAATTGTATTGTTGTTAACAATCTTTGACTATGGAATGGTTGGTTAGTTTGTTGAGTTGTCTGGTTTAAATTCCGTATCTTTTGATATGCATTTCTACACGTTACTGGAGGAAAGGTTGAGAGCACAACATAGGTACCCTACAAATTGTGAGAGATCAGATTCCAAGGGAATGGAGAATCACTGGCATTATTAGAAATGCCCTAAGTCCTTCTGATGTTCCAGGCAGTATCCTGATGGCTGAACAGGAGCTGGGAACTGGTATGTGATTCTGTGTGTCAATGTTCAACACTTCTGGTACTTAAACAAACCCAACCGCAGCTATTCTTTCTAACATCATCTAACCTCTGTCTCTGTCTTTATCTCTTACTTACCTCTGAAATACTTGAGTGTGTATTTGCTCCTCAGGATTTGGCCGCCAAGTGGTAATTGCCCTTCAGAGTCTGAAAAACATGTTTTCTAGCTATATCCTCCTCCAATTTTAAATCCCCAGCTGGGCAAGGAGCTGAAATCAATGAGAAGCAATTTGTTGCTCCTGCAGTGAAGCTCTGACAAGTTCTGCGTGTGGGCAGATGCCTGGTGCCAGCCCTGGGAAGTCTGTATTTGAAGCCTGCAAAAGAAATTGCATTGTCTGTCATTGTCAGCATTATCAAAAGCAGACACAAAACAAAACACATTTGAGGATGTTCGATAGGTAATTCTTTGGAGCAGGGAAGCAGGTAGATAAAGCTGAATCCTAGAGCAGAAGGGCCAGCAATATACATCATTACTGACATTAACACTGCCTTATCATCACGGTGTTAGACCTACCAGAAAACCATCAGCTCCAGTGTACTGGGGACAAAACCTGGAGGATTAATTAGAATGGCGAAGGGAAAAAAAGGAGAAAGAAAATTCTATCCACAGAGAACCTGTTCTGCAGCTTGAAGAATGGTCTCAGGGAAGGAGTGGATTGAAGCTGCTGCGCGGATTATTTTGCATGATGTCTTCTGTAGAAATTTGTGAGCTCTGGAAACCTTCATACACCAGAGCCTGACGCTCCTGTAATAAGGTGAATTCATATGCAAAGCTCTATAACACTTCCCAAGCCTGGGCTTCTTTTTGCAAAGGGTGAATATAATCCCTTGGTATGCTCAAGGCATTCAGACCCACCTAAAACAGCTCAGGCAGCTTTTGGTTATAACAAGCCAGGCAGTGTGGTGGGACACGGGGACACATGGTGTGTGACATAGAGACTATCAAGCAAAGAAGCTGGGTGACAAAGATCTTGGTATCCATCTCACCACACTTCTGCTGTCTGCACTGCAAGTGTTGATGTCAAAGACTGGATTCCCTTTGCAACCACAGGAGAGCAGAGATGAGCAGCCACAGGCTGCTCACCCACAAGCTGAATTCAGTGAGATAAGCCAGGCCTGCAAGGCGAAGCTCTGACTTCATCTCAGTGGCAGCAGGGTTTAAATCAATGGCAAGGACCCAGCAATTCCTCACTGATGGATATGGGATGGGAAGTGACAAAACGTCTACAAAAGTGAATAAACCCAGGCTCTGACAAGGAATGTCTAAAGGTGTCTGCACTGTGCTGTCCTGGCTCATGCTGTTCTCGATACCTAAGCCTGTAACTGATGGTCAGGATATGTTTATGGCTTCTCCAGTTCTTTGTGCTGGGTGAAGGGCAGAACTGGAATGGGAATTTGACATTTTAGTAGCTATTGGACCTCTTGAAAAGTGAGATTCATCTGACAAGACTGTTTGTAGTGCAGAAGAAAACCTGGAACCTGCCACGAGCCCTGTGAATCTTAAAGGAGCACATAGAGACTCCCTGTCGCCTTCTGACTTCTGACTCCTGCAGTGGCAGATGAAGGATGGATTGCTCCACTGTGGCCAGGAACAGTAAGACACAAGCAGAATTGCTGAAAGAACATCTTTAATTAAGCTGCATCATTAATTAAGACAGCAACTTCTATGTAAAACCGTAAGAGTGGTAGCTGATCTCCTCTGCTCAACCTGCTACCCTTTATGTCAGCGGTTGCAGACAGGTAGATGAGCCTGTCAATAACAGTGCTAAAACCCCAAATCCTTTTCTCTCAAAATCTTTGAGTGAATTTACTGAGCTGCATATTCCGTCCCAGCATGCTTTCTTTGAGAAATATAGGCAAATGCTCATTAGAGCTGGTTGAATTTTCTAGTGATGCGGCTCAGAGAACTTGTGTGAATAAACACGAGTGACCTGGCTTCTTTTTATTGTGCCTGGAGCCCTGCGACCTGTAAAGATTAGCAACAGCCTCAAGAGAGTGTTGTCACTGGATCTGAGTGGAGATGTCTGTAGTGTAGGAGTCTGCACTGACTGGACTCACTTGAAAGCTGAAACAGGATCATCTTATGTGTGAAGTAAATAATGCTTTAGAGCTGCCTGTCTCTTCAAAAGACTACAGGTAATTAGTTAAGAAGGGAGCATTTATGGTTTTGATACACCACACCAAGGAGTGAAGGATTCCACTTGAACTGTCTCTATGAAAAATCGTTAATCTTGTTTTTTTCCTAAGTGGTTTGACATCCTTGTCCAAAGTTGCATGACTAAATACATACAAACTACCATACATTTTTAACACAGATGTGTTAGTACCTTGTTGAAACCTGGATCTGTAACCAAATCAGCCCCAAGACTCTTCTCTTTCAGCGGAGACAGAGTTGTGACAGCAGCTTGGCCAGTGGAGAAATCCATGCTCCCAGACTGTGGGAGGACTACTGCGAGCCAGTGCACCTCTCACTCATCTCCTTGCCAATAAGCATCACAAAGAGTGTTCAACAACCTTGTTATTCCTATCAATTCTGTTCTCTCCGTCATCACTCCTGGACCACTGAGAGGCTAAAATATTTACCAAGACATTGATGAATTTGAGGCTGAATTATTTTAATTCGTTTTTGGCTGAGCTCCTTCTTGCCTGCAGAACACCACTCTAGTTAATTGAGAGAATTTATGGCTTTTGCCCTGTCAGGTGCTTTGAAAAGTCTTTGTTGGTAGCTCATTAATGGGATATTTTTCCCCTTACTAGAGAGCCTTAGTAGGACTTTTTTAACAGGGGGAAAATGATATAAGTAAAGCAAAAGGTAAGAGGGCTCGTCCAGTCTTTTATCATCAGCACCAATGGCTTGGTCGCAGAAACCTTCTGCAAAGACATGGTGACTAAGAAGGTGCGACACACTTCTACCAGCAACAAGACACGTGGCTGCACATCAGGCTGGCAGGGGACATTTTCAGTCACCTACGCTCCTTCTGAGAGCTTCATTTGGCAATCTGAAAAAGCCTTATTGCTTCTAACCTCATCCTCTGCTCATCTGCCAGAGGATTTGACCTTGCAGCTCCATGTTAGATACTCACTGCTTCATCTCTTCTCTGTTGAATGTGACTCTACATCTTGGTTTATTTTATCACTTAACATACATCTGTCTTTCTATCTATTTAGATCTATTTCTTTTGTTCTATCTGTCTATCTATCTGTCTATCTATCATCTTATTTACTCTTGTACAAATCACTGATGTATCTGGGCTTCTGTTGCCACTGGCAGAGGAAAAAGGGTTGCCAGGTGAGCATGCTTAGAGCCAGGAGGGCTGTGCTACCCCTTGCTTTAAGGATGTGATAAATTCAGGCTGGAGGACTGAGGCAGGAAGTTGACTGTGGTCAATGTGTGCGCTGTTTTCATGCTTCTTTAACACATTCTTGCATTCAAATCTTGCGGTTGCTTTTCTTCCTTTTCCGAGTATTTTAAGGTGGTTAAGCTTCAGTTGAAGATAATAGGGTTGTAGAATCCTAGAATAGTTGTTTATGGACCTTAAAGCTCAACCAGCTCCAACCCCTGCCACGGGCATGGACACCTTCCACGGAGCAGCTTGCTCCAAGCCCCTGTGTCCAACCTGGCCTTGAACACTGCCAGGGATGGGGCAGCCACAGCTTCTCTG